>LPNX010060475.1:314081-349389 GCA_001517045.1 Pseudotsuga menziesii | reverse complement strand
TATTTATGCATAAGAACTTGCCAGTATAAATATTCCTTATGAAATGTTCTAACCATACAAATGCATTTGACTTGTAGGAAAGATCGCATACATAATCACTTGCAAGAAAACAAGGATGAAACTTGTTCCGAAGAACAAGTGACGACAGCTCAAGATGAAGAATAATATGATGAGTGCAGTGACATCATTGATGCAAAATATTCCAGCTACGAATAAGTAACCAGGAAGACCAGTTCAAGAAGAATGATTTCTAGGATGCAGTATCGAGACCTGAAGAGAAGTTCGTAGTTCCATCATGCAGTAGATGGAAACGTTGTGGGATACAAGGCAAGATTCGTAGCACGAGGCTTCTCACGAAAAGAAGGCATAGACTACGAAGAGAGATTTGCAACTAGTAAGTGTTGAAACACATACATAATGAGATTGATGAATATCTTAACCTTCTCTACAAGGTTGAAGATGAAATTTTATACACTAGATGGATACATAGAATACTAGTAGCATAGGAAGCTACTTGTCACTCTGGTACATAATGTTTTCAATACATAGAGTACAGAAGACAGAGGGAGTGACTACGGAATATCTTGAGGTTTGACATTGTACGACAGGATGGGAAGATTACTGATGACTCTAGGCTTTACTGAGAGTAAAGTGGATTCCAACCTTTGCTTCAAGGTTGAAGGTGGAAGACCAGTGATGCTCCTGTTATGTGTCGATGCACTATTTTCTAGGCATGGAGGTGTGGACAAGGGAAGTATGTAGTAGAGATCCTGAATAGGTTCAGGATAATGGACTACATGGCCACACCTATGGCATCAAACCTAAAGCTATTGAATGATGATTCTTCAGAGACATTTGATGCTACGATGTATCATCAGATGATTGGGTCCTTGATGTACCTGACAAACATGAGACTGGATATTTGCTTTGCTGTGAACACATTGAGACATGTTCACCTGATGGTTGCAAAGCATGTAGAGGTACAGTGGATTATGGGCTCAATTACGATGTGAATCAAAAGATTAACCTAGAGGGTTATGTTGATTCAGATTGGGCAGGTAGTGCCATCGATAGGAAGAGTACTTCAGGAAGTTGCTTCAGTATGGGATCATGTGTGATCTCTTGGTTTAGCAGGAAGCAATCCTGTGTGGCACTGAGTACAGCTGAAGCAGAGTATGTCACAGCTTGTTTAGCTAGTTGTGAGGCAGTATGGCTGTGGAAGCTACTGTTTGATATATTTGATCTCTAGTTGGATGCTACTTGTATACATTGTGACAACCATTGTTACGTAAATTTGTCAAAGAATCCAGTGTTCCATGACAAGTCGAAGCATATCGAGATCAAGTATCACTATATCAGGGATATGGTAGAGAGAGGAGCAATGAAGCTCCAGTATGTTGCGATGGAGGAACAGATAGCTGATGTATTGACGAAGCCATTGGATAGGCTAAATTTCGAGTACTTCAGGGAGAATCTTGGTGTTCTCCAGATCGAGGTTCCCTCTAAGAGAAAGTGATGAGACCCATAGCCATTCTGACATGGTGAGAGGATTGGTTCCTTCCATGGTCAGATGTAAGGGCTGAGCCATTCTGTCATGGTGAGAGGATTGGTTCCTTCCATGTCAGATATGAGTGCTGAGATCCATAGCCATTCTGATGAGTGGGTCAGATGTGAGGGATGAACCATTCTATCATGGTGGTAGGGTTTCTCCCTTCCATGTCAGATATGATTGCTGGCCATTCTGTCGAGTAGGACAGATGTAAGGGAAATTTCCATTCTAGGAATGGAGGCGTCTGGTCAGTTACCAGGAGCACTCAGTGTAAAAACTGAGTAGCCATTCTGATGTGATAGAGGGATGTGTTCCCACTTGATCAGATGTAAGGGCTGAACCATTTTGTCATGGCTAAAGGATTAAGTTCCTTTCATGTCAGCTGTGAGTGTTGGCCATTCCGATGATCAAGTCAGATGTAAGGGCAACTGCCATTCTCTAGGAGAATGGAGGCACCTGGTCAGTTACCAGGTAGCTCAGTCAAGGACTGGGGGCCATTCTGATATGACTGCTGGGATGTGTTCTCATAGGATCAGATGTGAGTACAAGCCCTTCCATCACTGTGATAGGATGTGTTCCTGTCTCGATGGATGTAAGTGTAGAGCCTTTCTGGAGCAATTGAGGGATTTGTTCTCATGTGCTCAGATGTAAGCGCTGAAATATATCATCACTGTGATGGGATGTGTTCCTATCTGGATGGGAGTCTTCCATCACTGTGATAGGATGTGTTCCTGTCTGGATGGATGTGCCCTTCTGACGAGTAGGTTAGATGTAAGTGTTGAAATCTCTCATCACTGTGATAGGATGTGTTCCTGTCTAGATGGGAGTCTTCCATCACTGTGATAGGATGTGTTCCTATCTGGATGGATTTTCCCTTCTAACGAGTAGGTCAGATGTAAGTGCTAAAATCTCTCATCACTATGATAGGATGTGTTCCTGTCTAGATGGGAGTCTTCCATCACTGTGATAGGATGTGTTCCTATCTGGATGGATGTGCCCTTTTGATGAGTAGGTCAGATGTAAGTGCTGAAATATCTCATCACTGTGATAGGATGTGTTCCTGTCTAGATGGGAGTCTTCCATCACCGTGATAGGATGTGTTCCTATCTGGATGGATGTTCCCTTCTAACGAGTAGGTCAGATGTAAGTGCTAAAATATCTCATCACTGTGATAGGATGTGTTCCTATCTAGATCGGAGTCTTCCATCACTGTGATAGGATGTGTTCCTGTCTGGATGGATGTGCCTTTCTAACAAGTAGGTTAGATGTAAGTGTTGGGAGAAGACCTACATGATGGGTAGGCCTACAACCAACATGAAAAAGGGCTGGCTTTGTAGAAATTCCTATGATGAGAAGAATCATGATATAGAACCAGTGATGATCCAAATCGAGTGATGATCCAGATCTAGTGATGATCCATATCGAGTGATGATATAGATCCAGTGATGATGATCCAGCAGTGATGATCTAGATCGAGTGATGATTGAGATCCGGTGATGATCCAAATCGAGTGATGATCCAGATCCATTCTAGTGATGTTGATCTAGATCGAGAGATGATCCAGATCCAGTGATGATGTTCCATGATGATCCAGATCGAGTGATGATCCAGATCCAGTGATGATGATCCAGATCAAGTGATGATCTAGATTCATTGATGATGATCCAGATCAAGGGATGATCTAGATCCAGATGAAGATGACTTACAGATAAATATGACTTGAAGATGAAGATGACTTTGAAGATGACGATGACCCAAATGATACAGAGAAGAAGACTTGTGCTAATAGATTGTGTTGAGAGAATACCTTCCTAGTTAAGAGGGAGTGTTGATGTATTTGTAACTTCAGAATGTATTCATCCATATTTCTTATGTATTGTAACCCGATGTTTATTCCAGGATGTATTTGAGTCATGCCATGCCCCGATGTTCCGATAGGGAAGTTTCTATAATGTGAAAGTCATGTCAAGTCATTATTGGTAACCCTCCTATTTGTTAAGGGTTAAAGTCCCCACAGTTGTGGGGCCCTTGGGTTATTAGACTATCCTAGTGAATTCGACCCTAGGTGAGTCATTGTAAGTCGGGGCAATAGTCCCCACCATTGTGTTACCCTCCTATTGGTCAGAGGAGGCAAAGTCCCCACAAGTGGTGGGGCACTAGGGTTATTAGACACTCCTAGAGATGTCGGCTCTAGTAAGTAATTTTTAAGTGAGGACGACAAGTTGGAGTGCACTTCAAGTGAACGGAAGAATATAAATAGAGAGTGAGAGCCTCTCTATTTATCACTTGCAACACATCACTCACTCACTCAAGTGTGGTGCATTAGTGAGGAAGGAAATACACTGGGACTAGACAAGAAGAATACTACTACTATCGGAAGTGCATCTTATTGTTTTGGGCTTTTATTGTTTTGGTGCTGATTCTATCTATGAGAAAGTTGCGGGGTTTTCTCCTTTATGGTTTCCCTAAGAAAAACTCTTTGTGTCTCTTGTCTCTTGTGATGTGCTTATTTTTTATTGCTGTGCTTGTTATTCTCTCAGTGAAAAGATCCTAAGATCATAATGCTAGCTTATATGATGAAAAACTAACATTCAATAGATATTTTGATTTTCAATACATTTTTATTCAACTTTTCATAAAATTTTAATGAAACTCTTATGGTTAAATACTACTTATCTTGAATGTCATCCAAGAGAAAGGGATAACATTATTGAAAATTTATGAATGAGTGGAAGATTGGGACAAAATGAAATTTCCATCAAAATGAACCAAATAAAGTTGTTATACATAAACATAAACTATAACAAGAGAAGAAAGCTTCTTTTTTCTTTTCTTTTTTGCTAAGTCTGCAAATATATTAAACAATTGAAACAAAATGTACATCAAAATGTACATCATAAAGAGGCATTTGGGATGGTATTAAATAATGGAATAGCCACCTTAACTAGTTAGAACTACTAATCTATCTTAGATTTATATGACAAAAAAACCCATCAACCGATGGAGGTCAGACCGTGGCTGCAAAATCAATAGTGATGTTGTTCATGGACTCATAAAAAAAGAACCTGGAAAGAACCTGAAAGCAAAAAAACTTGAAATAGAAAATGGAACCAATAGGAGGCCAAGCCAGCTTCAGAGTACTCATTGGAAATAGACTAGGGGGAACTTCATCCAAGATGGGAAATCCACCATCGAAGTCTTCATCAGAAGTCGATTCAGGTAGCTTGGAAGGAAGTGGAGAACACTTACGGACATGTTCCTCATTTTCGCGAACGTGCTTGTTGATTAATGATGTGATGGTGGTTGTCACCAGAAAGGGGGCATTCATCATCATCGTGCTAGTATGAATGGAGCTCATTTCCACATACAGGCCCCCAATGGCACTTTTGTTCCCCATTTTTGTGTTACTCACGGTGTAGAACCCAATGGCCATGCGCTTCAAAGTAGAGGTAGCATCCAACCTGTTGAGTTAGGTGTCTAGTTCAATTAGCTTGGTCTCGGCAGAGAGCACAAAACTATGTGTATAATTCCAATTACTCAAAATTTCCTCCATACAAGGTACCCGTCACGTTTTTTATAATCCAGTAATGATTTATTTGGCCATCCTCTCTGCCCCTATCCAAATTATCAGTGATGAGGTGGGATTCCCATTCATTAATTAAGGCTCTAAAGAACATGGAGATGTCAATACCATACCCTTCCTCCATCATATTACCCATAACCCATTGAGAACAACTTCATCCACCATGACCACGTTGAGGGGTTCTGCGTTATCGATACATGGTGAGTTGAATATGTTGATGTAGGTGCCAACCTGACACACAGGTGAACAGAGTAGAAGGATGTTGAAAACATACCCCACTAGATAGAGCCTGGGATATAAAATGGTGTTGTAGATGCAAGCTAGGAACCAGAAGAATCGGCTATAAGGAAACCTAAATGGGAGGACCAAAAGACTGTTGGAAGAGGTCGCAACTAGCAAGATCAGGAGCAGGAGAATGAGTAGTAGGCCATCCCCTTTCTGCGCATTAAGCTTTTCGAACACATGCTCTAGGTCTGAGTCCATAAGAACAGAGTTATTGCAGATGATATTGCAGGGTCGAAATATAATGTGGTGTAAGAAGTAATAATTGCACCAAAATAAAGGTGTGCTAGCCTTGTTATCATCCATCGTGCTTTATCAAGCCTCCAAGCCATTCCCACTCAAGGATTGTCTTAATCTAGGAGAAAGATAAGAAATAATAATGCATAATTATTATGTTTCAGGTGCCAAATTGTCATTTGCATCCCTACAAACATCCAAATAAACTCAATTTACAAGTCTTCATTATTCCTTTAAAACTTGTAAATGACATGTTTTTAAAACTTGTAAATCATTTTTAAGACAGATTAGATGTGGTAAGCTAAGAGATACCTTGCTCATTTTTTCTTTTAGCTACCATTGTTACAGAGAAAACTTCCTATGGATTGGGGTGGACCACAATAGACAATATGACACCTGAAATCAATCCATTTCCAACATGCTAAATATATAAAAATGACTAACACTAAGGGATGGGAAGAGTACCTTATTTTCGATGTTCATAGAAGATTCTCATTGATATTTCAATCGCACTTGTACCTACATTCCATCCTCAACAACAATGAAATACACAAGCATGATACATATGAAGTGTTAGAATCTACTCTAGCATATTCAAATCCAACATATAATGAAATCAACTACATCCATGGATACAAATATTCATAATTACACATGTAATGGATGATAAATGGAAATTATTATTAATGTAAACATAGATACAAATTACAACTTCTAAATTCACACTTTGTCAAAATCGAGAAACTGAGTCCTCCATCTAAGCCTCCACCAATTCAATCCTCCATGTGAAGGAAAGCTTACAAAGAAAAAGGAAAGCTTGGGAAGGAGCACCAATGACAGCTCCAAGGACAAAGGGATGAAGACTCAAGTATGCAACAATGGGGCACAATTCAACTATAAATTCTTTTCCCTCACACGTTCTCCTCCTCCAATTCTTCCAAGTAGCTCAATATATAGCCCCTCAATGAGATATGAAGGGTTGAATCTGAGCGTTTCCTGGCATATGGAAGGACAAGAGTCAAGTTATTCATTACTTGATGAGGGAAAACTCCAAATATTGATTTTTTTAGCATATTTCTCGATGTACACAGGTCATAGTGAATCAATATCCATGTTCACGTGGGCTATAAGCTGGTGACCCGTGTATACACATAAATATAAATTTTAAAAGGGTTTTCTGGAGCATCAAAGTATTAATGAACAAAGGGGATAAAAAGATTTTGCATATAGACATGGATAGGACATTAAAACATGATATATCAAGTGTGGAAAATCCATCTATAACAGACTCCCCCTAATGTGTGAGGTCAGAGGGGGAACAGGATGGTCGAAATACGTTACAATAGTCCTGAGAGTGGAGTAATCAAGACCCAGGTAGAAAAACCAGCCACTTATCAGTACAATACAATGATATATCTCTGCATGTGACTAAAAATATGAAGTGTAGCAGTCCTCAGATACACAATAGTACAATGGCCATGAATAGGCATAATAGACATATGTCATGAGTGGTCATCGCCATGTACAATATACAGTGAAACACGATCTCCATACTGAACGAAGACATCTGATGGTACAATGGAATCTAGTCATGAGAACTGATATCTCATAGATATTGGCATGATTAAGGAGGCCGCATATATGAAATTCCACCAAGATTAGAGGTATTCAACACAAATCACCGCTAGTAAATGTCCCATCACATGAATAAATGTGTTGAGGTTGAACATGATGGACCGTCATCTAATTACCGGTCATTCATGTATACCGTTAATAGATGTGAGATATCCCACTGATAATGATATTGGGAATCGAGGTACAAAGTGCAATCAAACAAGTGTGAATATATGTGTTGAGTTTGAACACTTGAGAGAGTCCATCAATCAGGGGACATTGATGTATTCTCAAATCTATTGATGGTGAGAGAACCTTCCACTGATGACTAGAAGTCTCAAGGAACTCAATGAACTATAGTTCCTTATTCTAGAATAAATGATTTGAATTCGATGGAATGGAATCCGCTCAAAGGAGGGAGTTAAAGCATCCCCCATCAACCAACATGAGGTACAAAACAACATCGAATAATTTGGAAGAACTTGGATGAACAATATGTGCACGAACCAATAACTGTATTGAGAATGGTCAACATGTGAAGACAAGATAAATGAGGAATGGTTGAGTCAAGTTGAAAACTTCCATCGAACTAGAGCATAAGGTAGACAGAGACTCATAGGTAGAATAAACTCAACATGGAAACTAGGACAACTCTGTGACAGAAGAGGCATCGAAAAAGGCTCCATAGGGACTGGAAGCATAACCAGTCGATGGAGAAAACTCAGAGTAACAGGTACAACTCCTAAATTCATACTAATAACCCAACAAATGTATGGAATATGCAGTGCTCTATTTGAAGAAGACACAATACAAAAACTTCCAAATAGAAGTAATATCATTTCCCTTCTGACTTTTTATGTTTTTTTATTTTTTTTGTATTTTTGATATATAAGGAAATCAAAAACATGTTTTTAAAGGTATCATGTACTGAAATTGAGTATGTGTGTACAAATGTAGGTCCACAACAATCGGATGGCTTCTACCGAAATTGTCAGAGGATACGAGGGGATGATATGTTTAGAGCAAATGCGGAGCGGATGCTCCAAAACATACATGGAAACTTCTTGAGGTTGACATGCAGGATATCCATTGTGTAAGTCAAGGATTTGCTTGAGGTTATACAGAGACATGTATTAGGGGTAGCCTATCTGTGGGTTAGAATATTTTGGTAGTTGACCAATGCAGTTGTTTGTTATCAGGTTCATCACCCATGCCCACAAGCATAGATTCCTAGATATAACTTTTGTATCAGATGTATATTTTGGTGGTTTGAAGCCCTGTTTTTGTATCATGACATTTTGTACTATGACACCATTTTGAACTATATTTAGAAATAAAAGACTTATAGCGATTAGTTTGATGTATTTACATGTGAATGGAATGTGTATGCTTCATTATTGATGTGAAAAATTCCAATCTAAAACATAATTTACATATGAATCAACAACATGATTGTAAATCCTAGGTATATGGATGTATGTAATGTAGTCAAATTGTCGTTATAACAATCTTACCTATAAGAACCTTCATAAAAATGTAGGATCCATGATATGGTACAAGACATTTAACTGTCACATAACTAGTTGTGAGTCAATGCGAACTTAAAGAAATCAAATACCATTGGAAATGGCATCTCATAGTAGTTCAATCACGACACTATACTTAGCAACATTGTTTGATGATGGCTGAAGACACACACCTTTTGAAGACACCACATGACCCTCTAGTGCATAGATGGCCCAAGAAGCTGAGGCTAAGTTCTGGGTATGGCTGCTAGCACCATCAACGGATCCTGAGTATATCAAAGACTTTGTCGACATCTTCCACAAAAAAGGGAAGCATGTCAACAAACCGATAACACTACAAGGGGACCAAAAAGAAAACTACACAAATTGTACATTAATACAATATATCAGCGTCGACTGAAGGTTAGGCATCGTAATTTTTTAGATAGAGCCCATTTCTAGGCTCCTCCAAGGCAGTCCCTTCATAATCTTTCAGCTCATAGGAACCTTTCTCTAGGACATGTTTCACCACTTAAGATCCATGCCACATGGGTTTAAACTTACCCTCCCCTAATGGTTCTCTATCTTGGTCATACAAGAGGACCAAGTCACCTTCATTAAATCTACGTGGATGGAAAGATCTATCATTCCGATCCTTAACACAACACCTTTTAATCTCTAGAGAAACTACAACATCCCGATGCTGCTTATCAAGGTGCTCTAAGTGGACCAAACACTCTTCCAATTCAAAAGTTTTCAGTAAAAACTCTATGGATAGTTTCAATGAAGGAATTTTGCATTAAACTGGTAAAACTAACTCTGACCCATGTACTACTTGATATGGATAAAGCTTGGTGGCAGTCTTGACTGTGGTTCGGTAATCCCATAAAGAAGGGTAAAGCATAATGTGCTAGTTGGTTATGTTTTGTGTGATGGTTCTTCGTAGAATGGCCTTAATGGATTTAAGAATAGGTTCAACCTGCCCATTCTTTTAAGGGTAGTAGGAAGAAGAGTGTTCTTTATTATACCCAAGTTTCGAATCTAACTCATCTATCATCTTTTTTTGAAAGTGTTTTTCATGGTCAATGACAAGCTCTTTCTGGATCTCGAACATAGTGAGAATCTAATTGAATAAAAAATGAGTGCTCATCTCACCATCATATACAATTGTAGGCATAGCCTCTTCCCATTCCATGAAATAGTCCATGACCACTATAATGTGAAGGTGCCCCCCAGCTGAAGTTGTGTTGCAACTAATAAAGTCCACCCCAAACTTGGTGAAGGGAATAACGATGATAATAGGATGTAATGAGCTGGGATGCAAGCGCACATTCCATTGAAACACTTGGAAAGGGTGGCACCACTTGACCACATTAACACAATCTTTGAAAATTGATGACCAATAGAGTTCGGGTACATAGGGTACTCCCAAAAGACCGAACACCTAGATCAACCACTCACACAAATAGATCATAGATCAACACACTGATGTTTTGACATGGTTTAAACCCTCAAGAGGAGAACACTCCAAGGCCCCAGCCAAATAGATACTTGAGGCAGTTTATTATGAAAAAGAAACAAAGTTACAAATGAGCTTCTCATAATCAATCAAATAGCCAATGACCCTCCATGTTCTTTGAATGGATATCATAGAGCAATTGGGTGTTAAGACACAAATCAAGGGTAGGTATGATATAAGAGAATATGAACCGTTGGATCACTCTATGTCTAAAACATATCATGACCTTTGGATTAGATATTTACAAATGCATACCAATGCATACTAAAGAAACAAATGTTTCCTAATGGATATATTATAACAAGTTGATCTTAACTAACTCCTAACTATCTAAATATCCTAACATCCCCCCATTAAGAACAACTTGATATAGGATTGAAGGATTTACAAAAGTGACACTATTAGGAGAAGGAAGGAGGAATTAGATCCTATCCCCCCCCCAAATGAAAAAATCCTGAACTCTTAACATAGATCGAAGTTTAGAAAACTTCGCTCCTGTAAGAGACTTGGTGAAGATGTCTGCAACTTGATCATCTGTAGGGAAAAAGAGCACTTCAAGAATGCGATCATGCATAAGATTTTTGATGAAGTGCACATGTAGCTCAATGAATTTTTTGTGTTGATGTTGAACTGTATCTTTGGCAAGCTTGATGGAACTTTGATTGTCGCACCAAATTGGATTAGGTTGTTGTTGTTCGAATCCAAAATTTGAAAGGATTTGTCAAAGCCATAAAGCTTCCTGAATGGCATTAACGATGCCTCTATATTCTGCTTCTGCTGAAGAAAGAGGAATATCTTGTTGTTTCTTACAAGCCCAAGTGATAGGTCCAGATCCCAGACTGAAAACATAACCTACAGTAGACTTTGATCATCAGGATCGCGGACCCAATTTGAATTAGTGAAACCAACCAACAAAGGTGTCCCCCCTATACTGTAATGAATCCAAAACTAAATTGTACGTTGAATATGTCAAAGTATTATTTTTGTTGTTTTCCACTGAATTTCATGAGGTGTTTGCATATAATGGGAAACACGACCAATGGAAAAAGAAAGGTCAGGATGGGAATGAGTCAAGTATAAGATACTACCAACAAGCTAATGATACAAGGTGGCATCTACTTCAGGTGAAGTACAAGTGTCAGAAAGTTTGACTCCAGAGTGGAAGGGAGAAGGGGATGGCTTACAATATTACATGTGAAAGCGATCAAGAAGGTCGCAAGCATACTTATAATGAGAAAGAAATATTCATTCTTCGGTTTGTAAGACTTGGGGACCAAGAAAATAATGCAAATGTCCTAAGTCTGACATTTCAAAATTTTTCTTAAGGCTAGATTTCACATGGGTTAAAAAATAAGGGTCACTACTAGTAAGAATAAGATCATCAACATATAGAACAAGTATGATTAGATGGTTTCCTACTTTCTCGGTATAGATATCGGGGTCAGAATGGCATCTTGAAAAACCAACGTCAACTAGAGAGCTATCCATTTTGGCATACCAAGCTCTAGAATCTTGCTTAAGGCCATATAAGGATTTCTTAAGGAGACATACAAGGATAGATTTATTATGAACATATCCAGGAGGTTGTTCCATCTAAATTTCCTCCTGTAAATCAGCATGTAATAATGAAGACTTTAAATCCGTTTGATGGACTTCCCAATTATGTAAGGATGCAAGGGAAAGAACAAGGTGGATGGAGTTCATTTTTGTGACAAGGGAAAAGGTTTCATTGTAGTCAATCCCTTCAACTTGGGAAAAACCATTGGAAACTAAGATTTCCCTAAGTCTTTCAACACTTCCATATGATGCATACTTAGTTCTATAGCACCACTTACATCTGACAATTTTTCTTCCTTTTGGAAGAGGTACAATATCCCAAGTATCGTTCACCATTAAAGAGAGACATTCTTCATCCATACATGCATCCCAATCTGGATTTCCTAAAGCTTATTCAAAAGTATCTGGATCATGATTCTTTGAAAATTGAGCCAAAAGAGACAAAGCTCGATCGAACTGAGAACATGTTTTTAAGTTAATCTCTAGGATCACTAACAAGATCACCATTTGCTTCACATGTTGAATAGACCCATCAAGGAAGCAATTGTGCTAGTGCCACAGGACAAACATGAGTAAGAATAGGTGGATTTTCATCCTCATTTCCATCATCAGAAACTAAAGTTGGAAACCTAGCAAGCAAGTTGGAAGTAGAAGAAGGCACAATCATTGAATCAAGTTCGAAGGCCAAAGATGGCACAACCATCGAGTTATGCTCACACGCCAAGAGATTTTCATCAAATTTAACATCTCTTCTAATGATTATATCATGAGAATGTGGTTGAAGAATTCTATTGTCACATCCCCTCCCATCCTAGAGGATACGACTATGGCATTACTGCTATCAATTAAGCGGGGAATGTAGCCCCATGAACATAATAATAAAATGCTTTAAAAAAAAACATATGCAGATGCATAACAAATGCAAGTATAAAATGAAATCAATTCATCCATTTAAGCATTCAACATGTTCATGTAATTCATTAAAAAAATACATTTACAGAGGTTAATCACAAAAGAATACTTATCTTGAAAAAGAGTTGTCTTGCAACCAACTATGTTGCTGCAACATTCCAACCAACCATAGGCCAATGGGATCCTTAATCTCTCAGCACCAATTCCACCCCCGAGCTGGGAATGATTCCCACAAGGAATAAGGAAACAATATCATGCTCACACACAGGAAGACCATACATCTACAGTCAAGCCAACACATAGTTTGGTTTCACAGATTGCTAAGGAAACAAGCCAATAACATACGAGTTCCTTGGAATTACTCAGTCAAGCCAACAATCACCCAAAACATAGTCAACCAAACATCATATGGGTTCCTTGGACTTACTCAACCAATAAAACAATAGGATGAACTTCACATCCAGATACAAGTTCTGGGTATGGACCAAAAACATCCCGAAAACAAAACAAAAATGATTTCAGCAAATGTTCCTCAACATTACAGAGGAAAAAACGACCTCCCTGAACACCCAAAACATGGATCCAAGTTCAGAAAAAATCCTATGGCCATTTCGGGAGTAAATTCGGCCTAAAAAAACCTAAAATGAGAATCTATGCTAACCATTCACATAAATACACAAAAACAGATTTTCTGGGCATGGAAAAATGAGGAAACGACATCAATTCATGAGGAAAACTCCTAGCTTGTTCACAGAGGAAAAAATGACCTCTTAAAACCCCAAGATTGTGTTTCCCTCCTTACCATTCTCCCAGCAACACAAAAAACAATTTTTCCTAGCTGTGGAATGAGGAAACAACCACACAAACATGAAGGGAAGAGCCGAAGATCTCCAACGTGAATGAGAATGGGTGAGGAATGAAATACATGGGTGAGTAATGGCTTGGCCATGCATTTCAAATCATTTACTTACCTAAGAATTCAAAAACACATTTTACAAAAATGGGTGGCTTCCCAAATTCGAATTTGACTCCCATACTCTTCCCATCCCCATGCATTAACTTTCGCCAACCAACTTCTAGATGACTGCGAACAAAAGACAAAATGGGTAGTTGACAACTTTCTGGGTTCTCCTTTAGACATTTGGATTTTCACCATTGGCTCAAAGGTTTGAATACTTCCCCTCCCTATTTCTTGTGAAATCATGTCCCATATATTTCACGTTGTAGTGCATAGTTAGTTGTGGTATTTTTACTAATTTTCATTTTACTTGATGTCTCAAAACATATTGTGCCTTGATAGAACATAAACCATCATCATCGATTTTAATCGTCAATAGATAAACCTTAAATCAATGGCACGGCCTTTGCATTGAAATCCACACCAAGATTAAATAACGATATTTACATCACATGCAATTCAATACCATGGGCTGAAAACTAGGGTGTTACATCTATAACTTTTTACATCTTCAAAATATCCAACAAATATGCACTTTCACTTTTAGGCTGCAATGCTTTCCATTTTTCATTTGGAATGTGAGCCCATGCTTCACTACCAAACACATGGAAGTGACTTACATCTGGTTTAATTTTACTCTGTGCTTCTTCCAGTGTAATACCTTGTAAAGTTTTAGTGGGGGTGTGATTAACTATATAATTTTCGCAATTTATGGCTTCAACCCAAAATTGAAGACTTAGTCCCTTAGATTGGATCATACAATTAGCCATTTCTTTTAAAGTGTGGTTCTTTCGTTCAACTACACCATTTTGTTTTGGTGTATATGGAACAACGTGTTGTTGTTAGATTCCTTGTTCAATGCATAAAGTAGTGAACTTGTTGTTAATATATTCTCCTCCATTATCATATCTTAACTTAACAATTCAATGACCATATTGTTTTTCAACAAGGGCCTTGTAGGACAAGAACATGTTAAATACTTCTCTCATAAGTTTTAGGAAATAAACTCAAGCGCGTCTGGAGAAATCGTCAATGAAAGTTAAGAAATATTTTAAACTAGAAAAGGAAATGGATGGGAGAGGACCACACAAGTCACTATGCACAAGGTCCAAGGGAACCGAAGCATGCCAGGTGGCACGTTTGTCAAAACTATCCCGATTATGTTTTGCGAGTACACAACCGAAACAAACACCATTCCTGCAAGACACCATCAAAAAACCTGTCACCATATTGTCTTTACATAGTTGTTTCAATGAGTGATAATTGAAGTGACCAAATCACTCATGCCAAAGTTTGCTCAAGTTATCACTATGAGAAACAAAAACTGAAGAAAAATGTGATGACTCAAAGTTGTTAATTTTGTACAACCTTAGTAATATCATCAACAATTCTGGTAGCTAAGAGATGTTGAGGATATTTAAAATCCTTGATTACAACTTGGTGAGGTGTAAACGTTACAGTTTTACCTTCACTAGAATGAGTGATTTGATAGACTGGCAACAAATTACAGGAAATTCTTGAAACACATAGTACATCACTAAAATGACCATTATCTATAAGAATTGTTCCAGATCCTACAACACTTAGAGATGTATCATCACCAACAAATATTTGTTTGGTGTTACATTCATGCATAGTAGAAAATATGGCTTTATCCTTAGTCATATGATAAGATGCTCCAGAATCAATGAGCCATTCATTTGAATTAGAAGAATAAGATGTAGTATAAGAATAAACAGAAGCACAAAGTGCATGTCCAAGAGAGGTAGATTCTGAACACGAACCTAGGATAATGTGGTGCTTCTTCATTGATGCTTCCAAGGCTTCCATCTTCTTGAAACACTTAGATTTATCATGATTATCTTTCCCGCAATAGTTGCAATGACGCTAATTCTTTTTTCCTTTTGGCTTGGATCCTCTGTCATTTTTTAAACAAGGATCTCACTAAGAGGGTTTGGGACCCTTTTCTGGCTTATTATTGCATGTATGATTTGACAATGACACACACACACGCACACACACACACATATATATATATACAGAGAGAGAGAGAGAGAGAGAGCCCCAACATACCCCAAATAGTTTTTTTCAAAAAGTGGCGTAAGTAGCGTCCCCGTGCTGTTCCCCCTCCCTGTACCTGTACCCAAGTTTCTTGGCAAACTATACAAATAAAGGACAATGTATTCATGCTAGGAACAATATTAAACACTACATTATTCATTGAGTAAAAAATATATATATTTATATATTGTTTTTTTTTTTAATTTATAAATTTGTGACAAAATATTTAAAAATAATGAAATAAAAATATTATGAAAGGAGGCTCTTGCACCTATTCAAAAGTCCAGAATCTCTTACGGTTTCTATGATATAGTAAGTTTGAGAATTCAGATTTATGTGACATGTGAGTATACTTTAAACCTAACTTAACGTGAAGGGATTTAATTTTTATTTTTATTAATAGATTAATAGAACTTATCATAGGTTTTGGTAAGTTGTGATTGTTAACTAACTTTAAATGTGAAGGACTTTTTTAATAAGCTAATAAAACTGATCGTAAGTCTTAACACGTAGTGATCGTCTATCACTTACTACCATCAACAGTATCAACTAATGTTATATATATAGAAATACAAAAACACTAAAATGATTATTTTAGTGATCCCATACAAAAATGGATTGAATTAACCTTTTACGGTTCCTACAACTATAGACTTTCACGATTTACATAAGATAGAAACGATTCAATATTTAAACCTAAATAAAACGATCACCGTCGCTCTCACGTAAGAAGAGTGTTAATAAAAATATAACTGTTCGCTCTCACGTATCTTTTATTAGAGATAATATTTCCATTAATATGACAATTAGTCAAAAGATCCTTTCGACGCGGAGAATTTGATGAAATGTTAAATGATAGAATTCCAAACTAGTCAGGCAGCGAGAGTGTTTCTATTGAAACACATGATGTACCTGGATGGCAACCGGGCAGCGACATGCATTTGCAATGGATATGGCCTAGTTTTATAGGGAAGATTTCCAAGAGTGACTAGCTGTAATGTATAGATCGTTATTACAGTAACGTACAGATTTAGTTAAGATAATGAAGGCACGGCTTACTTTGTAAATATCGTTCTTGTAGACGGTGAGAGTAGGATGCATGGGTCAGTCTTTTTCAACTGATACGATCTAAGAAACAGAGTGCGATACGACTCATTACCAGCCATGAACCTAATAACTCAACAGCTCACGTAGAGTCATTAAAATTTTTACAGGAATAAATCCTATTAAGTAAACCTAGAAAAGCCAACTTAGGTGCTTGCTTTGTAAATTTATAAAAGGCCATTTTTATCTCGATTGCAGATTTCCTCCATCTAACGGGCAAGACGCATAGTCAACTGTTGACTCTGCTCTTTTCTCGTTGGATGGATTTCCTCCATCTAACTCACAAGAAACAAAGTGACTCTGCTCCTTTCTGGTTGGATGGAGGGAATCAACAATCTGGATAAGCTAAGGTTCTATAAATAAGTGCTGTATTATCGTACAGTAAGACTCACGATGCTTGTTTTGATGATCTTCTTCTTCTGCCAATATAGTTTGTTATATGTATTTGTACTATAGTTTGTTATATGTATTTGTACAAGTTTGATTTAGTTATTATGATTTGGACCATAAACATAACAAACTAACAAATAATTATAACGTAATTAACTTAATTCAATATTTCTTTTTTGTTTGATTTTTGTTTTCATGTGGTTCATAACCTCGAGAATAGAGGTCTAGGCTCACACTAATACTTTTAGGGGGGCCATTCTAAGTGGCCTATCTGAAAGGGGCCTAGCACTATAGGGTCAAGTTTTGGGGGCCTAACACTGAAAGACCCAAACCTCAATATCAAACTCCTCTTGGATTTAGACTCCAACCTCAATATCAAAGGGTCTTTTGATTTGGACTCCAACCTCAATATCAAAAATTATTTGGATTTGGACTCCAACAAACTAAAATACCCCTAGGGGCTATTCTTTTTTTATAAAGTCAAATAAATGAAGAAAAAATAATTTATGAGATTTTGCACCACAATCGACACAACAAGTTCAATTCATTATTTTTAGAATATTTAAGCAAAAAATTGGCATGATTTATTTATGAGGCTTTGCACTACAAGCACAACAAGTTGACTACTAATTATTTTGTAAATAGCCAAATTCAATTACCCATTATTAATATTATTTAAAAAAATAAATACAATTGAAATATAAATAAAAACAACAATTTTTAATTTATTCTTATCATAAAGTAGTAATAAACATGATTTGAATTGAAATTTGATTATTTAAAATTGACAATATTTTAAAAATATTAAATTTACGATGAAAATTTGTACCATTATTAGGTTTTTAACACAAGGCATGGGCCTCAATTCATGAACATTGTAAATGGAGAAACCTCTAACTAGGTTCACAACCTCAAGAATACAACTCCATCCATAGTAATAATTTTAGGGGACCCATTCTAAGGGGCATCCATGAAGGGGCCTCGCCCTACAGGCTTAAGTTTTGGGAGCTTAACACCAAACGACCCAGACCTCAATATCAAACGGCCTTTGGATTTGGACTCCAACCTCAATATCAAAGAGTCTTTGGATTTGGACTCCAACAAATTAAGATATGCCTAGGGGCTACGTTTTTTGAGAAATTCAGATAAATGAGGAAAAATTAATTTATGAGATTTTGCACCACAATCACAACAACTTTAATTCATTATTTAGAGAATATTTAAGCAAAAAAATTGGCATGATTTATTTATGAAGCTTAGCACAACAAGTTCACAACTAATTATTTTGTATATAGCTCAATTAAATTATCCATTATTAATAGAATTTAAGCAAATAAATACAATTAAAAAATAAATAAAAACAACACTTTTTAATTATTATTGCCATAAACTAGTACCAAAAATGATTTGAATTAAAATTTGATTATTTAAAATTGACAATATTTTTAAAATATTAAATTTATGGATGGAAATTTGTACCATTATTAGGTTTTTAATAGAAGACATGGGCCTCAATTCATGGGCATTGTCAATGAAGAAACCCTCTACCTAGGTCCCTAAAAGAAGCTTTTAGGAACATAGACCCAATAAGACACCACAAAGCTGACAACACATCTTCATAATAGTATTCTTAGCCTCTATGTAAGAGAAGTTACACTATTATAAGGTTTTAATCACTAGGGATAGGTCCAATGACCCTCAAGATTGTTGAGAGAAGAATATATATACTTTTTTTTTTTTTTAAACAAAAGATCTTTAAAAGCAAGCAAATATTTTTTTTAATCCAATAAAGTTACAATACAAATAAAGTTATCTCACTTCATTGCAACTTTCAGTAAAGGCATTATAATTATGTGAATTTCATATAAAGCGGAGTAGCGAATGCACTATATCATGGTCACACTAGTATAGATGTTGAATATGCAAATTGATTGCTGAGCATGTACATTTCAGACAATGGGTTCAACTTTTTAATTCAATATCTTTTTGTTCTTTTTATTTCTATAGTTTTTTCTACACAAGTAAGAATTCCATGCACAGAATGTGATATCTTGAAATTGAATTTTCTCAATTAATTAGTTGTTGGTGGATAGTCTAAATAAGTTTATAGTTGGCAGCAAATAACCATATTTTTCATCAAATTTTCATCTTGTATGACGTCATTAAGATGACTACTTAGGCTATGTAAAAATTGAAAAAGTGTTTATAGAGATTATTGGCCTTTATATGTGTTATACTCTCTATGATGCAATTGTTGTTAGACTGTTCATTTCATCTAGCACTTTGTTTGCAACATGAAAGTAATTTTATGACAATTCCTTGACTAGGTACAAATATTCAAAATTGTTTACTCATGACAATGTTCTATACACAAGCCCATATTTTTCATTCGAATTGGATCAAATGAAAGTACATTTAGAGTAATACCTTGAGTTCTATGTATTGTAGTTCTAAAACAAGATAACTCTATTGGAAATGGATTACAAATAGTTGTTTGAGATTTGTTTGTATAAGTTTCATTTGGCTTAAGAGTTAGTAGTATTGGTGTCTAAGTTGGTTCAATTGTTTTTTCATATAGTTTGTAAGACTTGTTTCACCAGTACAAAATGAGGAATTAGTGACTACGTGACTAAACAATCTAGTCACCACAATTTTTTCAAGTGATTTACTATGAAATATAAGAAATTTTAAGTGACCCAACTATAAATGACTAATTTAGTCATGGGTTAAAAAATATGACTAGATAATAAGTGACAAGTTAAAAATGATTAACGCAAATGACCAATTTAGTCACGACATAAAAAATGACTATCTACAAGAATATGAATTAGTCATTTGTGTTAGTCATTTGTAATTTTGTGACTCTGATAATGGAAAATTACAATTTTGACAATCAAGTGTTACAATTTACTAAACTTTGTAAATTTTATGCCTTCTATCTCTGACCATGTGTAGGTTAAATCCAAAATGGAATTTGTGGGGTTAGGATTTAGTTTTTTGCCCAGGTGGGGATAATGTTAAGGTTTTGTGGATTATTGTAGATGACGTGCTTTAGTTCATATTGGTTTCCATATTGGGAAAAATCTCATATGATATATATGTTGGAAAACCCTCTTTCTGCAATGGTTCCATGCTCCTCGAGCTTCATATATCCAACAAAGAAATTGCAAGAAATTGTTCTTGAGCATATTTATCCCTACACCATTGAAGCAAACTGTTAAGCATAGAAAAAGGTGCCTACAATTACAAATGTAGAACCACCATATCGATGCCCAGAATTTTCATAGCTAGTTGTTGATCCTTCAATGTGAGAGTCCCGAGTCCCATACTGAGGTGATTCTATAACTTCATAGTTATCATTTGTGATCGTTGAACTAAAACCACTCATAGGTTCCTCAGGCTCATATCCTTTAGTAGCAGTTGATCCAAATTAACCTGTGGAAGCACCAAGAACATTTTAACCAACCGAAGAATCAATTAAATGGGGTGTTGACCTAGAATCATTCTCAGATCCATATGCAATAAAGGTAGAGGCCCCATCTTGGACTTTCAGGTAAATATTTGTATTCCTCCTCTTACGAGCCTGACCTCACAGAATATGATACATATTATGTGATGGCCTCTTCTTATAACTATCAAGGTAAACCTCCTCTCTTATATAGAAGAAATCATAGATGGGAGTGATAAAAAATATCTCTTTTATCAATATGTTATTATTATTATTATTATTACTTATTTTTCAAAGATATAATCAGGTAGATTGGACCTTCATCACATAGATGTCAACTTGTTTATACAATATTGTCATCATGTGCACCAAAATAGTCTCACAAATAAATTATCTTATATTATTTAATGTATTACTAACCTAATAAAAATATCCATTACTAAAATGTATCATAGATGCCATTTAATTTCACCATCAAAAAATATGTTCTCACCAATTTTCATTATTCTATCCCTAAATCTATAATTTGGAAAGGAATATCTTTGTTTTTATTAATTTTCTTGCATGTGTTTTATATATGTTTGTGTTTGAGTTTTTTTTTAAATTTTTAAATTTCATATATATATATATATAGATAGATATATAGATAGATAGATAGATAGATAGATATAGATAGATATATATTCCAAAACCCAGAGAAATTATGTGCAATCCAAAAAATCGCAGTCCAAGAAGTCATAATAGAAGAAGTAGTGCTAAAAAGATTCCTCACACATTGATGCGCCAACTTCATGTTTGTTCCTTTCATCCACTCATCTAAGTAGTTGTTATGTTAATCAATAATTTTGAGTTTGGGAATTTCAAATACTCAATGTGAAATTTGATGAAAATGAAATGAATTTGGAACCCCAATGAGTTTTAGGGGCATACAAAACAATTTGTAATGATGGCGAAGGATATTGTATTTTGTTGTGGGAGAGGTATCTTCTCCAACAAATTTTGGATAACATTATATGGCTATAATAAAGTAATTTATTTTTTATCATTTACCTGCTTCATTAGTTTTGGTGATCTTAAAAAATTAGGAAACATCAAGACCCTAGTTTGGTGCTCGAGCATCTCAAAACACTTCAACAACTTTCAATAGCTTAGTGCCATAGATGGAGGATGTCCTAGTGAAGGAAAATTATGTGATCTATGGTCAAGAGATTCAAAGTTTTACCATAAGGATTTGGGTTTTTATAGGTACTTTTGTTAATATTGTGGTCAACATTATAGTTAGTCCCTTATAAAAATTGGAATAGATCCCCACAAAGAAGAATATAGTTCTAGCAGAGGTTTCATATCATTCCTCCATTTAGGTATTAAATTTTTTCAAGGAGATTCAAAATATTTGTATCAAGATTCTTGGAAGAGAGATCAACATAGAGGACAGTTTGATGTTGAGGTGGAATGATGAATTTGGCAGTGCTCTTGAGAGTTCTGTGATTTAGGGTTCTACATCATATTTTTGTGAGAAGAATTTCAGGAAAAACCCTAATTTTGCTATTCAGAGAATAGAGGAATTTAATGTTGGTTTGCATGATAAATGTAGCATCCCATAATCACTCTACATCGATATCTGGTTGAATATGTTAGTAGTTTGGACCATAACATTGTTATTTGTAGCTTCTACAAGGAATTATTTGTTGCAACATATTATTTCAAATCATCCAATGCTTTAGAACCTCATTCTCACTAATGTTGATGGATAAGGGATTCTTTGTATGGGGAAAGAATAGTTGTGTGAGTTCAGGAACAAACTATTGGTGGCATTTAATTATGTGAATTAGACACAAGTTCAGGCCTTCAATGTGAATTTTTGGTATGCTCCATATCTTGAGATTCTAAAAGGGGTGGTCTAGAGAGAGAAAATCTTGTTTCGATTAGGCCTAGTGATCTACCGATTAAGAAGGATACAAAGTATTTTCTAGTAAGGTCATTTGATGAGCCATTTGGTGTGGCTATGAAGGATATTGTGAAGAAGAGGACCTACCTTTTTGGAATCTAATTATTTCTTGATGATGTGAAACAAAATATATATCGATTTGAAGTCATGTAAGTGTGTATTATGAGCACAAATCTTCCTTTTAATGTAGTTCCAATATAAATGGGAATTGTTATTTTATCAGCAAATACTTAATCATAGTGGAACGATTACTTACTCATCCCTCCAGGCTTAAATACAGTTTTTTAATTATAAGTCTATATGGTTACCAACTACATCTCACCAAAAGGAGGTGTTATCTATCAAATGGTTCTACGAAAAATTGTTTATAGTTCTACCGGTTGTAATCTTTGTTAGCAAAATTACGGGTAAAAACGTGAAGTTGCTAGACAATTTTTTGAGAATCAGTCACACTAAAAATTCAAGATCATCATAATGACAACAAAAAAAAAGTAAAAGATCACACAAATGTTCCATGCATTGTCCTCTTCAAAAGAGTAGTTTTAGTTTGTATGATAAGAGACACATTTGAAAGAAAATGGGAGGACACAAACTTGTTTCGATAAGGCACCATTTTTTAAACATATGTTATTTCGAAAAATAATAAAAAATAGTGTTTTGGTCTGAAAATACTCAACATATAGTCCATTAGAAAGTACAATATGTGTATAT
The DNA here is from genome assembly GCA_001517045.1 of Pseudotsuga menziesii. NCBI lineage: Eukaryota > Viridiplantae > Streptophyta > Pinopsida > Pinales > Pinaceae > Pseudotsuga > Pseudotsuga menziesii. The sequence goes on along the minus strand of LPNX010060475.1, from coordinate 326,011 downwards.
TATGAATGTACATTTGTTTTTTATAAAATGAATAACCATCTCAAATAAAATGAAGGGAACATAGGTCACTCATTATCCAAACCTAAAAATTTAAAGTATATATCATTAGTGCCATCAAATTTGTCCTGCTATATATCCATAAAAAAAATCCAAAAAAAATGAGTATGAAGCTAATAGAATTCTCTAAAGCTCTTGTGTTTACGTCAAGGTGAAATTACTAAGGGGGATATTGGTTAGAAAGTGTTTAAGATGAAAACATAAAATTTTGCAGTTTTTTGTCAAAAAGCAGGCAAAAAGTGTATACCAACTTCGTGTTTTTACCCTTTAAACCTTACCACCATGAGTGGAACATATTCTGTAATATTCATATTATCATTTTCTTGGAGTCTATTGATCTTTATCCAACAAATTATGTTTCTTATACTAGGGGTGTGCATCTCCGTGTACTCTACATTTAGATTTTTACACATCTTAGTGGCTAAATTACCTTTGGTATTGGTGTTAGTATGGACTTAGAATATATTCAACTTGATTATTATAGAGAATGAAATTTTTTGGGGAAGGGAATTAAGATGATTTGTAATTTGGTTCAAAAGATTAATATAGTGATGTAGATAGCCACACGTGGCGGGATTTCCTGAGTTCATTATCTTGTAGTGTTTTTGTTGATAAAATTATTATAAAATATCCTTTGGAACTCCATTTGTGTTAGTAGTGTTATGACCATTCTTGGTCATTTATTGAAGTCATAGATAAAGAAGAACATAAATATGTGAATGTTGTAAAGATTTAACTAAAATGTCTTTCTTTAGTGGAGTTGTATTCCAATCGAATCTGGTAGCTACCTAGCCAAATGTGGATCCTTTGAAAATAATTTTGAAAAAATGACAAACCACAATTTATAAGCTCTAAAGGGGTATATATATAGACTATCATATGGATTTTTTATTATGTCTTTGATTTCTTTTAAAAAACTCTCATCCTGATGAATTCCCAAAACATTATAAGGTTTTGAAAGTTTGGAACATATGTCGTACCAGGATGTGAATCTCCCTAACAATATTATATATTTTAACCTATAATAAATAACAATTAAAAGATGATGATTCTTAGATTAATGGCCCATATATGGATTGCAAGGTATCCCTCTCAACATTGTCACTCTTTCTTCATTTTTGCCTCCTTCATGCTATCCCATTGAGTTGCATTTCCATCATATCCATTTATGGATCTTTTCAAAGTAGAGTGATCATTATTTGTTCACTAACATCTACATCTCTTATATCAACATTGTTTGTAAATTATCTGGTCCAACCTATTCCAAATGTGCATTGTTTGAGAAACTGGCTCATGATTTGGGTGATGTGACCTTATTGATGTCTAAGGTGGAAATATCAATATATTTACTTGGATTTATTACCTGCTAGAAACTAGGTGGTTCAAAATCTAGGTGAAAGAATTTATCTGTGATCCTTCTACCATGAGGACCATTCATTCACTGTAAGTTTTTTCAGGAATCCATGAAACATAGCAAATGTTAAAGAGACATATTCTAAGATTCCTCTTGGAAAATACTTTTACTTTTTAGGCAACTTGTGTACACATGTTTCTTGTATGAAATTAAGTCATTCACGATGACCCATCTCCCATGAGCATTATTTAGTAATGGTAGACTTTGTCAAGCATACAAGAAACATAAGACATGTTAAAGAGCCAACTTTTGAATTTCCTTTGTTTTTAATTTCTAGCCAACTTGTGTTCATTTATTTGATGTATATAATTTACAAAAACTTAAATATTTTCTTTAATACTATATAATACAACAACAAGGCCTTTCCTCGTTGGTGAAAGAGAGGTACTTTTATTGCTCCATTTAGAGTTCAAAACTTAGATTCCCTCAAGTGACATGTTTATCCCTCATGTGTTGGTTTTCCCTAACAAGGGGGTTGTTTATTGTTGATGGAGATAGCTGCAAGTCCTGGGAGACTTTGGTGGAATAAAGAGTTGATAGTTGTAGTTACCTATCCAAAGTGGTGTTTTTTTATCTTGTGAGGTGTTTCTACTGTCTATCAGATTGCAATATTCAAATCAAATAGTTTTTGCTTCCTGGTGTCCATCTGAATCATTTCATCCATATCTATATGTATGGCTATGTGTATGATATTTCTCTTCTTTAGATTGAACAATGTTTAAAAGTGTAACATTGGAAAAAATGAGAGAACTTATGTGTTGCCATGGAAAAAATTGCAAAAGCATGAACAATTTGGCAAATGAAGTTTAGACACTTCAATAACATATTGTTTGAACAATAGTGGGAAAATATGGATGTCTTTGTCTTGGGAATTTTGGCTATTGTGTTTTCTAGGTTAGAAATTGTTATCAGCCAAAATGGCACTTCTCTGTTCGAGTACCAACATTCCTCATGTTGGTACAGAAAAGGACAATTTGGATTGAAGTGGCCAAAACACTATCGATGGGCATGACTTTTGATGGATTTTTCTCAAACCAGCCTTGTATATTTTTATTATGAGTTTTGGGTTGCATGCGATACTATATGCATTACAACTCGTGTATCATATGCGAGTATTTGCATTGCAATCTCTGTATACTTGCATACGTGAGTTCCCTTTGAGCAACTCGCATGTCATACATGACTTGCTTATATTAATACCCATGTATACTTAATTTGATATTAAAAAATATAAATAGAGATTAGATGAGATTATTTGGGGCCTAATCCATAACCATCCCAACCATCTCAACCATCCCAACCTTCGAAATCACTCTATTTCCCAAAGTATAAATAGAGGCCTTGGGGTGGGGGCTAATCAATCAATTTAGGGAGAGAAAAGTTATGCTAGTGGTATACCTTTAGAGTCTTGGAGCAGGAGAACTCAGACTCCTTTGGTTGCAGAGGAGTCGTTGTGTCAGAAGCTAGGTTGTACTCTTATCTTATTCACCGCTTGTTAATGAAGATAATTCTTCTTCCAATCTTGTATTGAGTTTATTTCATGTATATTGGCTTAATGAATATGTTTGATTATGTTATATATATGCTTTTCATCTAACCTATAATATATATATTCATGAGATATTACTTGAAGGATTTTCTCTTTGCAGGTGGAGAAGTACATCCCTAGAAGCTTTGGAGAGAAGTGGAGTGAGAGAAGATAAATCTTGGATCAACTGTCACTAATTAGGTAATTCAAGATTTTGCTCCTATTCTCTTTCCATTCCCTGTAAAAATCTGGTTTTCTACAAGTTAGTAGTAATTTGGTAACCTTAGACCCATAGGTTACAAGCGTGCTTTATCTTAAGCAACAGAACTGGCGACTCCACTGGGGAGCCCAGCCTCCTGTGGGTTTATCCTATAGGTTCTTGACTAGTATTTGCTTTGATTTTGAATGTGGTTCCTTTATCCTACCTTTGATTTGCAGTATAGTATGTTTAGAGACCTTTCTGTATTTTTCTTTGAAATTTTTTTGTTGTATATGCGGGTTGCTATTATACACAGTCGCGTATATCAACTTGTAATAGCAGGTTTCTCTATAAAATAGTTGCGTATGGTACGCGAGTTTCTCTATAAGACAATCACGTATATCCTGTAGCAGCATAAAAAAAATTGGTAGGGTTTTCTTGTCCATGTCTTGAATGATTTTTTTTCTTCTTAGGGGTATTCTGTTGTTGGCATAATTTTGTAAGTCCAAGGTCCTATATGCCATACTTTCTACTTGTTATTAATCCTTTGGGTTTGCTTTGTTTGAATCCTCTAGTGACTTGATGTTGGCCATCCTTCTTGGCCTATGAGTTCAGTGGTATGTATCTGAGATAGTGATCAGAGCTTTAGGTACCTTATTCTTTGTGCTACTTTTGTGTAATGCCAGTTAGCCACTTGTTCTTTAGTAAATCTAGTGGATTTTATTCATTAGTCTTCCAAGTCAGGTTTTTTACCAAGTTTCCATCCTATTTGGTTGAAGTTTGGTTATTGTAGGTCTTCTATACTTCATTTTTGCTTTTGATATATTGTGATCATTCAAACTTACTAAAAAATTTGCATTTAGATGCATTGTAGTTTTTTAAGAATTTGAAAAAATTGAAAGAAAAACATTTCATGCTTTTGCATATAGTTGCACTTAGTAGTTTTATTTTCAGTATTTTCAAATAAAATTTCAAAAATTATAAAAGGTCTTAGTTTTTTTACGCTTAGTTTTAATTTCATTAGCTTACATTTACAAAAAGAAAAGATTTTTGGTTTAAGTAGTTGTATTTTGATTTGGAATTTTATTTATACATCATTTTACTTTTCTTATCAAGTCTATAACATAACAGTCCTTCATGCCATTTACCTTTTGACTAAGAAAAACCCTTAAAATAAATGATATAATTTAAAATTTATTAGTAATTTTTATTTTATAGGGTCATACACCAACTAACCTAGGCTAGATTTGTGGGATAGGGATTTTAAACTCTCCACAAGTGTTTAAATTTAGACATAGTGGGCCAATCAATAAGTAAACCCTTTCCTATGTTGGTTGCATCTGGTAAGCTCCTCTCAAATGAGAGTTAAGCATGAGGCATCATGTAGGCTTAGACTTAGGATATTACCCTCCGATTCCTTGTCAAAGCATAGACAAAGGTTTTTGCACATCTGGGGATTTTTCCTATACAGAGTTTCAAGATTTCCTACCCTACACATGCATATGAACCAGGCTTGCGACTGCCCCCCCAGACTGTCAATATAGTTGAGGTAGCCTATAGTGTATTAGACATCTAGGGTTCATACACAGGTACATCGGAAGGATATTTCTGGTTGACCTTGGAAGGGCTTAGAAGGTAACCCTTGTATAAAGTGTGGGAGGGCGGTGGGTGATTCCTCCACTTGTGCCTAATAACATATTAAAGGAAACCACGTAACTGGATCTCAGCTTTGTTTTAGAAAGCATATCTTATACCCCTTGTGATTGTTGAAGACTTTAGGAAATTTTGTAGTGATTGTTCTATGGTTTGTTTGTGTTTAGACGACCTTAGGATGTGAAGAGTCAAATTTTCAATCATGGAGGACCAACCTTTCAGAAGGTGAAGAAGGTTGCAAAAAATTCCTACGCTCACTACAGTGGAGCCTCCACCACCCCCTCAAAGGCAGGGATTAGACATAGACAGTTCTTTCGAACCGGTAGGAATTAGTGAAGTTCCGGGTGAACCAGAACTTAGGACAAACTAGGTTGATACAACCCTAGTAGAGATAGAAGACTTGCAGGCCAATGAATTTGTGAGAAACTTTAATTCAACTCTTACTGACCTAAAATATCCCGTGATCGTCCAGGTTCGTCCTTTCAATTCACCTATGATTGGTGTTCCTGTGGGCAGACTAATGTCTAGTGCAGGAGAAAGTCCTTCTAACTCCACTTCAGCCACTCAAGCTGAAGGGGTACCACCTCCCTTGGTGAGTGCCCCTAGAACAAACATACCTACTAATCCTTTAACTCTAGCTAGTTGGGTGGTTTGACCACCGTATTCAACAAATGTAGTAGGCACTTCTGGTGGGGTGGTCACTGGGATCCCTAGTGTAGTTCCTATTTCAACTTCTTTTGCACACACTTCCTAGAGTCGTCTAGTGGGATATTCTTCATTTGTTCAGGGTTTCCTTGGAATGGGGGGCACATTCCCCCATCCAATCCATATGTAGGTCCCACATCTGCATATGTAGGGGTACAGTTTCGAAACACTAACCCTTATGGTCAAGGTTTTTAAATGCTGGTTTTGGCTCCTTTCATGAGCTCTCCTTTCTCTCTTTTTAGTGGAGGGATACCTTCTCTTGTTTTCCAAATTCCAGTTTCATCTGGAGTAGCGCAAACCACATACACTACACCGCATATGAAAAATCCACTAGCTTATGGGTGGAATATTTTCCAAAGTGGTCCAACTACCTCACAACCAGTAGCTGGGGGCAACCCTGCCTTTACTTTTTGGAATCAAGGGGAAATTCCTTCCACTTCCCAAGATCGTACTTTTCAGGCTCTGGTCCGACCCAAAATTCCTTTCCTGGAAACTTTTAATTTTCTAGACTTGGCCAAGTTAATGAATGACCAAGTGAAACATGAGGCCACTTGGCCACCTGTCCCTACCAAAATGCCCTCGGATATTCCAAAATTTGAAGGCAAAGTTGGTGAAGACCCAGGGTCTCATATCACCACTTTTCACTTGTGGTGCTCTTCCAACTCACTGAATGATGACACCATTTGGTTGAAATTGTTCCAAAGAACTCTAACTAGTTCCATAGCAAAGTGGTACTTTGAACTACCCTCTGCTGCGTTTGATAGTTTTTGGGACTTAGCTGACGTGTTCCTTAACCATTCCAGCTTCATGTCCGATATGATGCTGGCACATAATTATTGTCCACTTTTCAACAGGACAAAGCCACTAACAGTTCAGATCACATCCAAGAGTGGCGAAAAGGCTCATTAAGGGCATTATCCCTCTCGATTTTTTATTAGAATGGTTACTTAAATCCTTATTGCCGTATATATCTAAGGATGTATCCACTTCAGGAATAACTAATGAGGAAGAGTATATCCTCAGGGCCCAATAGTTAGATTTGATATATTCTTAGTTTGGGATTCTATATGAAATCATCCTTGATGCACTAAGACCAACCCATAATGTCGAAAAACCTAAGCCTGGACCCCATGCCGATGGTGTGGCTGGTTCAGTGAAATATCCCACTATTGAATCTTTAGCTAAATAGCTCCATGAGTTGTCCATCAAACACTCTATGATGGAGGCAACAAAGGCTGCCCCCTCACCCCAGAATGCAAATTTTTTTGTGCAATCCTCCTAAAAGGGAAATCAGTAGCCCGGTGGGAAAAAGAAAAAGGGGAAGAAAGGTGAGGGAAAAAAAACAAGCCAAAACCCACAAACAATCCTGATGGGGGGAAAAAAGAGAAGAAGAAGGTGAAATTTCCATGTAAGTTGTGCCAGGAAGATCACCTGAACCATCAATGTCCCCTTATAGACCAAGCTTAGAAGCTGCTCAAAGGCCAAAAACCGACTGTCCTGAAGGATCCTCTTCCCCAAGGACATAATTCAGCTTCAGCTTCAAATGTAGTAGGGGGAACCCTAAATGCTCTTGACCCAAATTATATCAACATGGTTCGATCCCAAACATTACTCCAAACTAGGAACAAGAACTATGAGACTAGGGCTCCATAGAAGGGTAGGTCTATAGGTTAAACTTCTAACCCTCTCACAATTGAAAAAACTACCGAAACTATGCCCAAGATACCAAAGGGTGTCTTCAAGAAAACTTTGCATAATCCTATTGCTAGGTATGCAGCCAATTACTCCGTAGTTGAAGATTTAGCCCAAACTCCTTGTGCGATGTCAGCTTTAGAGGTTTTACATAGTTGTCCTGCCCAGCGAGATGCACTCTTAGCAGAATTAGGTAGTATGGATTCATCGAGCCTCATGGCAAAGTTCAATTTATCTAATGTCAAAATTTGCCTACCTTTTCATGTGGCCTTATCGATAGTTGTCATCCATGGCAGACAAACAATTGGAAGGGAAGTTGTTGATGAAGGTGCTTCCACATGTGTCATGTCCTTGTCATGTTGGAAGGCTCTTGGATCTCCAAAGCTAGTTCCATCGAACACCCTACTTACTGCTTTCGACAGAAGGTCATTTCATCCACATGGTATCCTGCCATATTTCGAAATAAAGTTGGTAGGGAAGGCATTTTCTGTTAAGGTAGAGGTGATTAATTCACCATTGGATTATAACTTGATTTTTGGGAGAAGTTGGACATATTCCATGTCTGCTATTACATCGTCCGTTCTTTGGGTAGTAGTGTTTCTGCACAAAGGGAAATTGGTTACTATAGACCAACTTAGTTTTACTCGAAAGGGCCGCATGGAAACTAATGATTCCACCATGCCATTGGTTGATCAGGTTAAACCAACTTCAAAGAGATTAGGGGATGGAATGTATGCATCATTGATGGGCACATTTGATTTTCTAGCTTCGATTAATTACTTAGGTTCTACTAGTGTAGGGAATTCTATTGCAACGGTTGTTGATGGAATGGACCCTTGGGTTCTTCCTTCCCGTCATGAACCTAAAGTGCCCTTATAGGTAGCAGAAGTAGCTTATCAAGATATTATTCATGCCGTTGTTGATCCTGTTCTAGTCCCTCTCACATTCTCAGAGGAGCCAGAAGAATCCTATCTGCATGCTTGCGTAGAGAACTCTTTGCATACTGAAGATTTCTTAGATATGGTTTTTCCATCTGATGAAGCCATTCTAGAAGCTATGTGTAGACAAGATAAGATCTGCAAAAATCTTCACCATCGATCCTATTTTCTTCCAGATTTAAGCAGGATTGAAAACCAAGAGTTCCATATGAGACTGGAAGGTGATGCTAATACACCCATTAATCCCTTACCTAGGGAGGGAATATTTGTTGAGGGGAATATGGAAAAAAATTTCATTACTATTCCTATCAACATCTATGCAAACCCAAACGTTGTGGAAAATGTACATATCAGTGCAAACTGCTCTCCCGAGGATATTTCTATCTATACAATATTGTTTAAGGAATTATGCGACATGTTTTCTTGGTCATATGAGGATATGTCATGCATAGATCCAATGATTGTTGAACATGAAATCTGAACCTATCCCGATGCCAAACTAGTTTGACAAAAACTTAGAACTATTAATCCATGTAAAGTGGCAATTGCTAAGCATAAGGACTTCACTTAGTGAACCTCTCACAAAGCACGTGCGATCGTGGAATATTAAAGAATACCCTTAATTTCCATAGATATTGCCCCAAATTCTTTTTGTTGAAACCCCCTCCCAATACTTAAAACCTCCTTCCCACCCCTTTTTATACCTCAATCCTTATAAACCACCCTACCCACCCCTTTTTATACCTCAATCCTTATAAACCACCCTACCCACCCCCACCTTAAACCCCTCATCCCCCCCAATACCTGCAATATACTGGTTTGATTTTTTATAATTTTAAAACCCACAATATGAACTAACGTGATAGGATATTGTTCAATAAGTGAAGCCTCAATGCTGTTAAGGCTGAATTTGAAAAAATGTTGAAAGTCAGTTTCATTTACCCGATAGCTTTGACAGAATGGGTATCCAACCTTGTTCTTGTCAACAAAAATAAAGGGATGATATGTGTTTTTACTGACTTTCACAATCTAAAAAAATCCTGTCCTAAGGATAACTACCCCACACCATTCATAGATCAAATCATTGATGTTTGTGCGGGGAGTGAAGTCTTTTAGTTTATGGATGGTTTCTCCGGATATAATCAGATTCAAATTAAACTGGAAGACCAACATAAAATAGCTTTGATCTGTCCTTGGGGTACATTTGCGTACAAGAAAATGCCTTTTGGATTGAAAAATGCAGGGGCTACCTTTCAATGGGCAATGAATTTTTCCTTTTATGACATTAAGTCTATTGTCAAACCCTACCTTGATGATCTGCTAGCACATTCTTGTAAGAGGATCGATCACCTAGATCACGTGCGTTTAATATTTGAATGATGTAGATACTACAATATTTGCTTGAATCCACGCAAGTACATTTTCTATGTCGAGTCAGGTAGACTGTTTGGGTTCATTGTTTCTAACAAAGGTATTCAGGTGGATCCTTTGAAAGTTGAGGCCATAATAAATCCGCCTCCTCCTCATTCCATCAGGAAAATTCAAAGCCTGCAAGATAAGTCCAACTTCCTCCGACATTTTATCACGAATTATGCCAAGATCACTAAAGGTTTCATGCATTTGTTGAAGCAGGATACCCCATTTGTATGGGATGAAATCACACAACTTGTGTTCGAGGCATTAAATAAGATTTGTTGTCGGCACCATTATTGAGTCTGCTAGATTACTCTCATGATTTTATATTTTATTTGGCCACATCCGGGTTGACCATAGGGGTAGTACTAGTCCAGGAGGATGATAAGCTCCAAGAGCATGTCGTCTACTATATTATTCATGATTTAGCGGGCCCTGAACTTAGGTATTCCCACGTCGAGAAGTTGGAATTAGCAGATGTGTATGCTATTTAGAGGTTGCGTCATTACATATTACTAAGGACTATGGCAGTAGTGGTGGATGTTAATCCTTTCCAATATATTTTGTCTCAAAAAATAGTTGGAGGAAAATTCAACAAATGGATAGTCATTCTCCAGGAGTTTGACCTAGATTTCCAATCCACCAAATCCAAAAAATCCTTAGTTTTTGCAGATATCATTGCATAATTTTCGGTTGAGGAAGATGTAGCCATTGAAGAAGACTCATTCCTAGATGAGCACATCTTTTTTATTTCACCCTCTAACCCTTGGTATGGAGATATACTTGTCTATCTCCAGACTCTAAACTGCTCTACAACCTTTTCGCGGGAAGAACGGTGCAAACTATGCTTACATGAAAAAAACTACCTCATTATTTGAGACACTTTATATTGTAGAGGGGTAGGTTCTGTTTTGCATCGATGTCTTACCCACAAAGAGGCCCAAATTGTATGAAATGATGCCCATAGTAGAGCATGTGGGGGTCATTTATATGGGTTAGCAATGGCCTCGAAGATCTTATGTGTCGGTTATTTCTGGCCCACGATATTTATAGATTGTGTGGAAGCTGTGAAGTGCTATCATCCTTGTTAGATTTACACCAGAAATATGTGGTCGCATCCTTCTTCATTATTTCCATCATCTCAGTGGGACCCTTCACTAAGTGGGGGATAGATTACATGACATGCAACCCAGTTTTGACTGAGGGGCAGAAATACATCATTGTCATTGTAGATTAATTCATGAAGTGGGCAGAAGCAATGCCCACCTATAAAGATGCTGGGGAAACTGTAGATTTTTTTGTTTTCAACCAAATTATCACATGTTTCGTTATTCCTAAAGAGATTTTCACTAACGATGGTAGTCACTTCCAAAATAGCATGATGATTGAATTGACCACTATGCTAGGGTTTAAACAAGAACATTCGTCTTCTTTCTACCCACAAGTGAATGGTCAAGTCAAGGCATTAAATAAGACCTTGAAGACTATTCTCAAGCACACTATTAATGTGGCCCAATCAAATTGGCACATCATGTTGTATCCTACACTTTGGACTTATCATACCAATGTGAAAACTGCCACAAGGTTTTCTCCTTTCCAACTCGTTCACAGAGTGGAAGCAGCAACCCCTGTTGAATGCGAAATCCCATCTTCAAATATTGTTATTCATGTGTTGTCTAATAAGGCTGAGCTGGAAGAATGTTTGTTACACTTAGAACATCTAGATGAACAATGTAGGGATGCGTTGACAACAAACGAGGCTCATAAAAATAGGGTAAAAAATAAGTATGATAAATCAGTCAAACCTAGGATTTTTTTTGAAGGGGAACTTGTCTTTCTTTGGGATGAAGACAAATAAACCCTAGGGGTAGGGAAATTTAGGTCTATGTGGTTAGGACCTTATTTCATGTCAAACTTTTTGAAGAAAGGTGCATATGAATTAACTACTTTCGAGGGAAATAAGCTTCCTGAGCCTAGAAATGGGCTCTACCTTAAAAAGTACTATGCTTAGGCTTAGCACTTTTTTGTATTTTTATTGTATGTAACTTTATGTACAATAGATGTCTTTCGAGTGGTTCGTAGGGTTTGCAGATGGTGCCATTTACCACACTTGCAACCTGGCTTTTGCCGCATGGGTTATTTACTCCCCCTCAGGATAGCTAGTTTCCTCTATAGGTGCTTGCCTAGGTCATGCTACCAATAATGTGGCTGAGTACAGGGCCATCATTGAGGTTTTATGGGATTCCTTGTCACGAGGAATTACCTAGCTGGAAGTCAAGCTTGACTCTCAACTGGTAGTTCCCCAGCTTAATCAAGCTTATCTGGTGTGAA
>LPNX010060475.1:299885-313948 GCA_001517045.1 Pseudotsuga menziesii | reverse complement strand
TGTGTGTGTGTGTGTGTGTGTGTGTGTGTGTGTGTGTGTGTGTGTGTGTGTGTGTGTGTGTGTGTGTGTGTGTGTGAATATCTATCCATATAGATAGGTTGAGTTTGAACCTCAGATCTAGTCATAACTGTATACAAAAAATATATACAAAATCTGGATCATAATCCATAAAATGTTCCTAGTTCTAAGATTGAACACCTTGGTCATCCTAAACCACCCTCCCTGTCCTGATCATCCTGGTCATCCTGCTCTCAGGATTCTTCAACTTCTTCAGCTGTAGCATCCTCAACAGTCTCCATGTAAACAATCACTTCTATGGCTACCCTTCTCATAAGGCGTATCTAGATAGGGGGGATACCAACCACTAACTCCTGCATAATAGTGGGGATCTACTCAATACAAAAAGTAGGTACTCTTTGGGTAAGCCTAGCAAGATTCCCCTTAAGAAACCTAATCAGACCATGATCCTCTCCTTCCACTAGTCGCACATACATATGAGGATGCCCAACAGGGTAGACTGGTCCAATATCTGCATTTTTAAACATTTAAAGGATTAAAACTCTTATACATATGTATATATATTTATGACTAAAATTCATAAAAATTTAAAAAAATTGAAAAACCAAAATACCTGATGCTCCTCATGCTCCTCCAGGAGGGAGGACAAGGTCATTGTCACCCCAAAAATCCAACCCAGCATATGGAAACTGCTCCAGTGCTGGTAGTTGTCGCTCCCACCATAGGTAGAATTCATCATCGTACACACTCTGAACTGATCCACCATCACCCTGGAAGAGGAATATTTCTCCCCACTTACTCAGTCTAGGATGATGAGGAGAAGAAACTGGTAGAGGTATTGTAGGACTGAGACCATGCACTCTCTCAAAGAAAAAGGTCACCAATATGCTAGAATAACCAAATTTTTTCCGTCGACCTATGTTGCAATCAAAGAGTTGCTTCTTCATTATCGAGATTACTCCCGAGCACTAGTCATATAAGGATCCCTGTAGAAATTCTACTACCATTCTCATTTGGTTTCAAGTTGCAAGATGAAGTGATGATGATCCTGCAACCCTCACTATCTTGCTTACCAACACTTGTAATGGAAATATGCAAATATGAACAATAGGGATGCAAGTACCCCTTGTTTGAGTACTAGGCGCATAGTAAGTGTCAATGTAGTTCTGAACACTTAGAAGGTCATCGCCCCTATCGGTACCTTCCAAGTTGATGGGAGCTCCTTGTCATGAAAAACCATATATGAAATAGATTTATTCCAGTGTAATCTCTAGAATCTCACCTTGTAAGTCAAATGCACCTAGATCATGATCCCAATAGTTTATCAAAAAATCCAGTATGCGAACATCTGATCGCATAGGTGAGGTAGGAAATAATTTAAGCAACACACTTTGTCGCAATGCATGCATCGTGGGGGCACTTCGAAGAGCATCTTAGTCCATGTCTTCAGGATCCCTCTCCCTCCACTCCAACACCATGTTTCATCCTATTAACAATACCATTTTCAAGCATTAAATTCATGTTTGATTTTTTCCCTCGATAGTATTTTCTTATGTCACGCAATATACACGACTATCCTTTGGACATGTCGCATATCATACATGATTTTATTTCAAGAAAGTCGTGTATAAAACACATATACACGACTGTTTACATCGCATACCAGCGTATACAACGCGACTGTCTTTAAATTTGTTGAAAACATCAAATTTTTCATAAAATCAAAAATTTGCTTGGATGAAATGAAAGAGAATGGAAAGTAGATTTACCTGGCACTTGCGGATTTGAAATTTGTTTGAGGGTTTGACCACAGTGAGCAATTGAAAGCAGAGGTAAAACTTGTCTATATTGGGTAAAAATGCCAAATGGTGAATTTGATTTCTATTTTTGCACTATTTATAGAAATTATTTCAAAAGTGGGTTTTTTAACCTATAGTTTGTAATTTTTATTAAAATCAAACTAATGCCATGTCATTTTTTACCTAATGAAAAAGGTCCAAGGTTATTGAAAGTCATTTTCCACTCATATAGGGTAGGATTTTGATCATTTATATGCATTTTTGCATTTATAGTTAATGCGCTTTACCCCTAGGATTACTACTTTGACCATGGACTATGGTATTCAACCATTAATACCTTGTCTATATCATTGTTCCTCCATGGATAGGGATTTCCTAACATGAGTACCCTATCTTAGAACACATTTATTGCCTTTTGGTACTCATTCCGCATTTGTCTCTTTCTCGGACCATGTGGAATAATACGAGAAATGATCACTCTCTTCTCTGCGGAATTGAGAAGAGTATTCTCAGGCATAGGTTTATCTCTTTTACAGACCTGAGGGATTAAACTTATGGAAAAGGACCACCCAGTATGAGCTTAGTTTTCTCTTTTTCGTGCTCTGGACCTAAACATGAAAAATATTCCGAGTGTACTTTATGTCTTTTTCATGCTCATTAAATAACAAGAATAAAACATCGAAATCCACATTTCTTGTACTCAAATGGATCTTTTCGAGTGATATTGATTTCCTTCACACTCATAAAACTCAAGCTATAAGCTACTCTTGAAGGAGCATTGGGTAGGTGGTAATTTAACCTTTTTCGGACCTCCCTGACTAAGTATGAAAAAGATTCACCTTTTCTTCTTTAGAAGTTAAGAGAGTTCTTTTAAGATATGTTTTATGCTTTTTCAGTTTCAGGAGACTGAATTGGATGAAAAAGGACCCCCTTGGAGTCTTCTTTGGATTCTTTAGACTCTCTAACCATGAAAACACCAAGTGAGCATGTACTAGTTCGAGCTCGTAAAATCCACGAATACGTGACATTATCAAGCATTATTCCTTCTTCTCTTCAAGCTTGTAAAAAATGAAGAGAGACCTGAGTTGACTTTCCTGGACTCGTTAAAATTTAACACGAAAGATAAGGAAGAATTTTTCTCTTTGGGTTACAGTCGGTGGCAACATGTCCTCCCTGAACATAGCACTTTCTGAACTTTTTGATACTCATGTCTTAGTCTACACTTTAAGTTCAGCTATCACTTCAAGTTTATTACTCCTCCACTTGTCATTTATTCTTGGAGAATCTGATCATGTCTCCTACATGACAGATAAGTCTAGTTGTCCTATCTGCAAAGTTAAAATTTGCCTTGGGTCATCTTTGTGTCATGCTCATTGTTCAAGGATTTATCCCTGTTTTTTCTTCTTATCCTGATTCCATCATTATCCTATCTGATATCAATTTTGTTTACCTTCCTTTATCCGGTTCCTAGTAACTCTTGTGATCCGTTGGAGGATCTATTTCCTTCTTCATCACAACATGGTTTCTCATCACCATTTCCTGAAGACAAATACCTAGAGTTTTGATGATCGTACCCTAGGATTCACTTTCATCATTAGTTAATTCCTTTGCTTCAGTTGTCAGTTGTCACCTTTTGATTGGCAATATGTTGAATCCTTTCCATTTTTGACTTCGATACATCTATTCACATGGCCTGGATTGTACTAGTTCCTTTGGATTTTGACGAAGACCTTAGGTTAACATCTATAACCTAAGTTGTGCAAGATTGTGTCATGTTCACTTACACAACTTCCATGTCTTTGAAGACTCATCATGATTGTATATTGTGGCTTCGATACACCTTTGTAATATACGTGGTCTTGCACCCATATCATATGCTGTACTCAAATATTGTAAAGGAGCTAGTGTTCCAATATATTGAACATGGCATCCTCAAATACGATTTTGTATATGACATTTGGTATGTATTTGTTTCAGGTACTTCCTCTGCTTCCTTGGACTTCTGATTTCTCCAAGATAATGATTATAATGTATTTCTACCATCGCTTCCCTCTGAACTCACACATTAGGGGGTATCTATTATCAACCAAAATGACACTTCTCCGTCTGAGTATCGACATTCCTCATGCTAGTACACAAAAGGACAATTTGGATTGAAGTGCCCAAAACACTATAGATGGGCATGACTTTTGATGCATTTTCCTCAAACTAGCCTTGTAGATTTTTATTATGAGTTTTGGGTTGCATACATGACTATATGCATTGAAACTCTCGTATCATATGCAAGCATTTGCATTGCAACCCACGTATACTTGCATACACGAGTTCCCTTTGAGAAACTTGCATGTCATACGTGAATTGCCTATATTAATACCCACTTAATTCAAAATTAAAAAATATAAATTGAGATTAGATGAGATTAGTTGGGGCCTAATCCATAACTATCCCAACCATCTCAACCATCCCAACCTTCAAAACAAATCTATTTCCCAAAGTATAGATAGAGGCCTTGGGGATGGGGATAATTAGAAAATTTAGGGAGAGAAAAGTTATGCTGGTGGTATACCTTCAGAGTCTTGGAGCAGCAAAACTCAGAGTTCTTTCATTGCAAAGGATTCCTTGTGTCAGAATATGGGTTGTGCTCTTATCTTATTCATCGCTTGTTAAAAAAGAGAATTCTTCTTCCAATCTTGTATTGAGTTTATTTCATGTATATTGGATTAATGAATATGTTTGATTATGTTATATATATGCTTTTCATCTAACCTATAATATATATATGCATGAGATATTACTTGAAGTATTTGCTCTTTGCAGGTGGAGAAGTACATCCCTAGAATCTTTGGAGAGAAGTGGAGTGAGGGAAGATCAAGCTTGGATCAACCGTCGCTAATCGGGTAAGTCAAGATTTTCCTCCTACTCTCTTTCCATTCCCTATAAAAAGATGATTGTCTGAAAGTTAGTAGTTAGTTGGTAACCCCATACCCTAGGTCACAAGGGTGCTTTATCCCAAATAACATAAATTCTTACAAATTTTTTATTCATTGGAAGGAGAAAGTGACAGAGAGAAAAATGCACATTGGAAGGAGATAGAGATGGGAAGGAGAATTGGAAATGTTTTACCATGGATTGCTATAACAAGTCAATGCAACTAGTAAACATTATTAATAGAAAGGGTACTTGACTTTATTTATTTATTTCCCATTTATATTTAATTTTCAGATTGGGATATTTTTCGAAGCCATTGACAAGGTCACCAAACTTGGATTGGCCAAAAACTTGTTAATTAGATGCAGTTCAGTACTAACCTCTATTGTTATTTTATGTCTAGAATATTTTGTGTCTTTCCATACTTATTATTTGGATTCTAATGCGGGATGATAGAAGAGATTGGTTTGAATAATTTGCAACACTTATCTGAAATGGTTCCAGTCATGTTGGATTTCTTAAGAGATGACACACCCATTGCTATCCACCAGTCTATTACTTGTGGGACAAATTTATTTCATAATGGTTTGGAACGTGCTTCCCTATAGGTATATTTCCATTCTATATTCTTAGTTCTTGTTGTTGTTAACAATAGTTCAAATCTCATTATTATGTGTTCAAATGCAAAGTGGGTTAAGGAAAAAATGTCACGTTGTGTGTTACCATTGCATTAATGTAAATTATTGTGTAAATTTTGTCAGTATGATTAAATGTTATTTTGATATCTGAAAAAGATATCAATATTTACATCTCAAACTACACAATTAGATGCATTCTATTCCTGACTAATCTCAATGGTGAAGGAAACTCTTACATTCCCTTTTATTAGTTAAGTTTTCATCATGGTTGCAAGTAAAACATTTACTCTTTCTACTCTTTCTACCAATGTACACACCTTTTAGGACACTTCATGTCTATAGGTTACTTACTCTTCGAGTATTTAAGATCCCTCTACAAAGGATAAAAGAATCAAGAAAAAACTATTGACTTATAGAGAATTGTAGTGGACTTATAGAAACTCTATATGTGTTGATATTATTCCTTTAGCCATGAGTTATTATTTGCATGTTATAACCAGAAG
Organism: Pseudotsuga menziesii; assembly: GCA_001517045.1. Lineage (NCBI taxonomy): Eukaryota > Viridiplantae > Streptophyta > Pinopsida > Pinales > Pinaceae > Pseudotsuga > Pseudotsuga menziesii. The sequence goes on along the minus strand of LPNX010060475.1, from coordinate 308,062 downwards.
GTGAGGTAGTAGCTAGAAAATATGGTCTTTGCAATCTTGAGTATCTTTAACCTAAAGTTGAAAAAATTATGGTGTGCCATGATAAGATTGGTAATAAATTTTATCATTTTTCCCTCAATTGTACAAGAATCCAATCCATATATAATTAGGGACCATCATATTTAAAATATCGTGCATCAAAAGGTTCAATGTATGAACCAAACACATTGAGGATGTTATAGTAGGATGCAATGATGGAAGTTCCAATTTCAATTACTCGAATCAACTTCAATTGAAAATAAATTCTTCACCTATTCATTCCACTAAACAAGTATAACTATAATATTGAAATATCATCAGACATTTTTGTATAAATTTTTTTGTTTAAATATAAATAGAATTTGAAAACAATAGAATTTCATCATTTTTATACAAAAGATTTAGTTGTTATGTAGCTACCAATATTGAGTCCAAAAGCAGGTGGACCGCACTATAAAATTTTCCTAAAAACAATCAAGAAAAAATTTCCACTTAGCCACACAAGAGTACATATAAAAGTCCATCTTGCATGAAACAAACTAAAGTCTTTCCATTAAACAAACACTATAAGAGGCAGATGCATCAGTGAACATAATTCAAGCACCATTCAGGATAAGTTCCACATCTAGAGATGGATGATAGTGGTACTTGGCAGTCAGACCACCTCCATTATTAGTTGGTTTAGAATTTGGTTTGACTAGTCTATAACCGTCATTTCCTTGTTCAGGTTCTTTTGAAGGCGTCTTTGTCTTAGACATAGTAAGGAATAGATGTGGATATTTATTGTTCTATCAATGGGGTATATTTATGCTTTACAAACACTCTTTTCTTTCTTATATAGCTTGGATGGAATGAGTTGAACGTGTTGGAGAGTTGACAAGCGACTATGTTTTCATTGTGCAAGGGACACCCTCCAATACGACATGCACAGGAACAAGTGCATTGCATACAATTATACTTTTTGCATTTGCACAACCATTGGCATATATAGATTGAGGCAAATTAGCAAGTTGTCATACCAGGATAAAATTTTAATATACCATTTTTAACAAACATAGCATCATTCATTTTCTTCCAAATGGGGAAAAACACTTCTATTTTAATTAGCTGCCATGTTTTTTTGGAAATTCAACAACTCAAGGAAGTTTATCTCATGTGAGGGAAAATATTGTATATGAAATCCTTTCAAGGCCAATTTCACTAGTTGGCTACAAAAAAATTGGGGAGCCAATTCAATGCAGGCCTTGGCATATGGACATTGTTAGAAGATATGTTTAAGGTTTTTAGGAAAAAAATTACACTTGTCCATACAATAGTACATATAATCTTCCATCTTCCATGAAACAAAATAAATTCCATCCATTCAACAAACACTAGAAGAGGAAGGTACATCAATGAACATAATTCAAGCACCATTTAGGATAAAATCCACATATAGAGATGGATGATAGTGTTCCTTGGGGATCAACCCATATCCAACATTGCTTGGTTCAGGATTTGGTTTGACTAGACTATAAGCATCAATGCCTTGTTCAAGTTCTTCTAAAGGCTTCTTTGTTTTAGACATCGCAAGGAAAATATGTGGATATCTATTGTTCTGTAAGTGAGTGATATTTAGGCTTTACAAACAATCTTTTATTTCTTGTATAGCTTGGATGGAGTGATTTGAACATGTTGGAGAATTGACAAGTGTTTCCGTGCTCATAGTGCAAGGGGAACCCTTCAACATGCCATGCATAGGAACAATTGCATTGCATCCAACTCTACTTTATGCATCCGCACAATAATTGGCATATATATATTGAGGAAAATTAGCACGTTGTCATACCAAGAGAAATTTGTAATATACTGTCCTTTATTAAACATAGCATCATTCCTTTTCTTCCAAATGGGGAAAATCACTTCTATTTTAATTAGCTGCCATGTTTTTTGTGAAATTCAAAAAATCAAGGAATTTTATCTCATGTGAGCGAAATTATATAGGAAATGTAGTCAAGGAGGATTTCATTAGTTGACTACAGAAAATTTGGTGATCCAATCCAATGTAGGGCTTGGCATATGTACAATGTTAGAAGATATGTCTAAGATTTTCATGCCAAAATTTCCACTTGGCCATACAAGAGTACATATTAAATTCCATCTTGCATGAAAAAAAAAAATTTATATCCATTCAAGAAACACTAGAAGAGGTAGGTCCATCAGTGAACATAATTCAAGCACCATTCATGATGTTCCATATCTAGAGATGGATGGTACTTTTCCTTGGGGGTCAACCCACATCCATCATTGGTTGGTTCAGGATTTGGTTTGACTATCCTATAACCATCATTGCATTCTTTGGGTTCTTCTGAAGGCTTTATTGTCTACGACACAGTAAGGAGAAGATGTGGATATTCATTGCTATGTCAGTGGGGGATATTTATGATTTACAAACACTCTATTATTTCTTGTATATATTGGTCAGATTGAGTTGAACATGTTGGAGAGTTAATAGGAAAATCCATTCTCATAGTGTAAGGGGTACCCTCCAGTATTATGCCATGCACTGGAACAAGCGCATCACACCCAACTCTACTTTTCGCATATGCACAATAATTGACACACACACACACACACACACACACACACACACACACACACACACACACACACACACACACATATATAGAGGTAAATTAGGATGTTGTCATACTAGGAGAAATTTTAAATATCTCATCCTTTATCAAACATAGCATCATTACTTTTCTTCCGAATGGAGAAAAGCACTTCTATTTAAATTAGCTACCATGTTTGTGTGAAATTAAAATACTCATGGAATTTTATCTCATGTCAGGGAAATTGTATAGGAAATGAAATCAAGGAGTATTTCAGTAGTTGACTACAGAATATTTGGTGAGCCAATTCAATGCATGCCTTGGCATATGTAGATTGTTAGAAGAGATGTTTAATGTTTTTAGGCCAAAATTTCCACTTGGACATAGAAGAGTACATATAAAAGTCCATCTTCCATGAAACAAAATAAAGTATATCCATTAAACAGTCACTAGAAGAGGCAGGTGCATCAGTGAACATAATTCAAGAACCATTTAGGATAAGTTCGACATCTAGAGATGGATGATAGTGGTCCTTGGGGGTCAAACAAAATCCAGCGATAGTTATCTCAGGATTTGGTTTGACTAGCCTATAACCATCATTTCTTTGTTCAGGTTATTCTGAAGGATTCTCTGTCTTAGACACAGTAAGGAGAATATGTGCATATATTTATTTTTTTGTCAGTGGGTGTTGTACAGGATAATTCACCTAATAACCTAGGTCTGGGGGGTTACCAACATACTCTAACCTTGCAAACAAATTGACTTTAGAAGTACAGAATAGGAAATAGGAAAGTAGCAGGAACTTACTTATGAAATACGAAGGTTGATCCAAGCTAGCTTCTTCCTCTCTGATCTTCTTCCAAAGTCTCCAGGATAATTCCTCCTTCACCTGTTAACAAAGATTCTTCCAAACACAGTATGATTCATATATAAAGATGCAGATTAGACAAAACATATATTATAATGAAATGTAAACATTTAACAATCTACAACACATGAAACACAATATGGAAGAAGTAATCTGCTTTATTAACAATAATAAAGGGAGTTTAGGTTACAACCCAATGTCTGAACAAGGACTCCTCTGTCACCAAAGGACTCTGAGTTTCTCTGCTCCAAAGATTTTTGTAGACAATCCACTAGCATAACTTTGCTCTCCAAGTATGTATCCCCAACCCCCTCCCCAAGGCCTCTATTTATATGGATGAAATGAGGCAGTTCTCGAAGGTTAGGGAGGTTTCAACAGTTAGGAAGATTAAGTTAAATGAATGAACTAATATTCCATTATCGAGTGTTTTTAAATATTAATTTTGAGGAAACCATGCGTGGGTCTATAGTAGGGAAACTCGTGTATGATACACGACTCTATACAAGTGCAACCCACGCATACATGTATGCGCGACCTGCTGAACATAAAACTCGCGCATGATGCACGAGATGTCAATAGGGATAGTCACGCATGCTACTCAAAATCTCAAAATGGAAAAGTAATCAGCTGGGCATATAGGCAATGTATTTCATCATAAACCAAGGTATAGTGAAACTAGACAAAACTCAATCCATAAGTGTCCTTTTGTGTGCCGACCTGAGGGATGTCAGCACTCGGACGGAGAGGTGCCTATCAGGTGTATAACAAATGCCCCCTAATGTGTGAGGTCAGAGGGGAACGATGGCCGAAATACATTATAATACTAACTCAGGAGAAACTCAGAAGTCTAGTGGAGCAGAAGGAGTACCTGAAACAAATACATAGTAATGTCCTAAACAAAATTATATCTGAGGATGCTATGTTCAATTTACTGGAACACTAGCTCCTTTACAATATTTGAGTACATCATATGATACGGGTAAAAACCACGTATTTACAAAGGTGGAGCAAAGCCACAATACAATAATGATGAGTCTTCAAAGATCTGGAAGCTGGATATAGAAATGGAACATAGTCTTGCGCAACTTAGTTCAAGAATGAGGAACTAAGGTCTTCATAAAAGATCCAAAAGAACCAGTACAATCCAAGCCATGTGAATAAAGGTAAGCTGAAGTCGAACATGGAAAGGATTCAACAGTTTTTCAACCAATAGATGATAATTGACACCTGAAGCAAAGGAGTTCACCAATAATGAAAGTGAATCCAGAGGTACCATCGTCAAAGCTCTAGGTCATCGTCATCAGAAGGTGCTGAGATGGAACCATACTGTGATAGGGAAGGCAAAAGATCCTCCAACGGATTACAAGAGTGACTAGGAATTGGGCAAAAGAAGGTAGACACAAGTAAATGGTTAACATATATAATAGTAATAGGATCAGGTGATAAATCAGACACTAGGTATAATCCTTGAACAGTGTGCACGACACAGAGATGACCCAAGGCAGCATACAACGGATAGATAGAACAACTAGACTTATCTGTCATGTAGGAGACATGAACAGATTCCCCAGGTATAATGGACAAGAGGAGGAGTCAAAAACTCAAAGCGATAGCTGAACAAAAGTGTATACTGAAACATGGATATCGGAAGGCAAAGAGTGCTATGTTCAAGGATGACATGCTGCCATTACTGAAAACAAGAGAAAACTTCTTCCTTTCCTTCCCTGTTAAGTTTTAATGAGTCCAGGAAAGCCAACTCGGTTCCCTATTCATTTTTTAACAAGCATGAAGAGATGGGAAAATAATGCTTGATACACTGATCCTTGGATTTAACGAGCCCGAACTAGTACATGCTCGATTGGTGCTTTCATATTTAGAGAGTCTGAAAAAGCCAAAGAAGACTTCAGGGGGGTCCTTTTTCGTCCAATTTAGTCTCTTAAGGCCGAAAAAGTATAAAACAAACCTCAAAAGAACTCTCTTAACTTCCGAACAAGAAAAGGTGAACCTTTTTCATACTTAGTCAGGGAGGTCCGAAAAAGGTTAAATTACCACCTACCCAATGCTCCTTCCATAACAGCATAAAATAGCTTGAGTTTTGCGAGTGTGAAGGAAAGCAAGATCACTCAAAAAGATCCATTTGGTTACGAGAAATGGGGCTTACAACAATAAACTCGTTGCTTTGTTCTTTAGTGTTTAACGAGCATGACAAAGACACAAAGTACACTCGAAATCTTTTTCATGTTTGGGTCTAGAGCACGAAAAAGAAAAAGTAAGCTCAAACCGGGTGTTCCTTTTCCGTAAATTTAGTCCCTCAAGTCCGGAAAAGTGATAAACCTATACCTGAGAATACTCTTCTCAATTCCGAAGAAAAGAGAGTGATCCTTTCTCGTATTATTCCGCATGGTCCGAGAAAGAGATAACCTACCACCAATGTGGATGCCCTTTCACATATTCTTAACGAGCTTGAACGGACGAGATAACTCGACAGTCAAGTCTATTTTTAAGGAGTCAGACCTGGGCCTAAAGAAACTCCATAAGGGCGAGGTGTCCTAGAAAGGGATAGCTTGTAAAGAGAGATTCCTAAGAAGCTCTATTTGTCATGAAAAGTAGCTATGAGGAAACCCCTGGGCCTGAAACAGTGACGGAAATGAGTATCAAAGGATTGCAATGGCATATAAGAAAGATACTCATGAAATAGGGATCCTAGCCACGGAAGAACAATGGTAGAGACAAGGGACTAATGGCTTAGAATACCATAGTCGGTGGCAAAATGTTGAACACTAAGGTTAATGTGGAGTGATAAGTTGCCAACATGTGTTGGGAAGAGCAAAAAACCACCCTATAGAAGCATCAACACTTTGAAATAGTTAGTAAACCTGTTCCAAGGCACAAAAAGGGATGGTATTAATCAATTGACGTTTCAAACTATAGAAAAAACCCACTTTACAAAATAATTTTTCTATAAATAGTTTGAAAAACAAAACATTTCTTACCATTGTACTTTTTGGACCAAAAGGGAGCATTTTACCCTATATCTTGGATTGCTCATTGTGGACAATTGGACCGGTGGAATTCAGATCCATCAGTGTCAGGTAAATCTACACCCTGTGCTCTTTAATTTCATCCAAACAAATTTTAGAATTAATGGTCAATTCAATTTTAATTCATCAATATAAAATGGTAAAATGTATGCGTGGGTTGCCTCATAGAAAAGCTGCGCATACGTGTTTGATGCGCGAGTTGCTGTATAGGGAGGTCGGGCATGGCTCGCGACATGTCCCAATGGACAGTCGCGCATTCTACGCTAAGGATAAAAGATTTGAAAATGATTCAAATTTTTAAATTTTGATGATGAATTACTGAATCAAACTTTGTGTATTTTGTCAAGAAAATATGGTGCTGGAGTGGAGGGAGCGGGAACACGAGATGATGACCCAAGCGGCTCTCCAAAGCCCGCCTACTATCCAAGCATTGCAGAATAGTGGGCTATTGAAGTTTTTCTGCACATCACCCATGCGGGCCAATGTTCGCATATTAGAGTTCTTGGTCAGTTATTGGGACCATGACCTGGGGATGTTCAACATCCAGGGTGAGACTTTGGAGTTTACTGCAAAGGACATCTATTTTATTACCGGATTATCACATCGGGGAGCACCGGTGAACCTGGAGGGCACTAGCAAGGGTGGTGACCCCTTGAGTGTCCAGAACTACATTGACGTATTCTACAGGCTAGGTACTCAAAATAAGGGCAGCAGTATTCTCATCGCAGACATACAGGACTTTACACTGCAGGTATTGGCCAATACCATTGTTAGACTTTCATGGTCAGCAGGACTACATCACGCCACTAGGACTCAGATGAGAGTGGCGGTGGACTGTTTGAGAGGCACACTCTTTGATTGGTGTACAGGGATTTCCCCCATCATGAGGATGCAATTGTCCGACTATAGGAGGGGGAGACGGAAGAACTTTAGCTATGCTAGTATATTGGTGGCGTTCTTCTTTGAGAGGGTGCCAGCTATGCGCCCTGCGGTGCCATTACAGGTCCAGCATCCCCGCCAGCCGAGGCTGAGCAGGTGGGGAGATATCTTCCTCCGTCAAGGAGGAGGAGATGTGGTGCAGAGTATGTATGACGACGATTTTTATACATGGTGGGAACGGCAGGTGCCAGCATTTGAGCAGTTCCCATATGCCGGATTAGATTTCCGAGGTGATCTAGACCTAGTCCTCCCTCCAGGAGGAGCATGGGGAGAGATGGGTAAGTCATTTTTTATTATTTTTTTATCATTATCAAATTTTTATGGATTTTATAATGATAGGATATATACATATGCACGAGTCTAACCCTACTCATGTGTCAAAATGCAGATATTGGACCAATCCGCCCAGTAGGGCACCCACGTACCTTTGTACGTCCTGTAGCAGGAGGAGATCCTGGATTGGTTGCTGTACTCGAGGCAAAGCTGACTAAGCTTACCGAGCGGGTACCCACTATATGGATAGAGCATCTCCCTATGGCTATGCAGGAGTCAGTAGTTGGGGTTCCATCGGTCTGGCTACGTCTTTTCAGATGGGTAGCCAGAGCAGTATGTGTATATAGGGATGCGATGGAGGCTACCGAAGCCGAGGAGGATGAGGAAGCCAGGGGGCACAGAGATCACGGGGACCAACCAGGTCCCAGTGGCCATGGCGGACAG
>LPNX010060475.1:171994-298529 GCA_001517045.1 Pseudotsuga menziesii | reverse complement strand
CAGAGAAAACCCGAGGTTTGACCGTTTTATCATATTGAGATTTAACCCTATTCTTATGGGCTTGATTTGCAGTCAATGCATCTCTACGTTGCTCATCAAGGTGTTCTAAGTGAAGCAATCGTTCTTCAAGATCAGTTGTGTCAGGTAGCACATGAACAACTATCTGGAAGGATGGGATTTCACATTCAATCGACGTAATAGCTTCCACCCCATGAACGAGTTGGAAGGGGGAAAAACCAGTAGCAGTTTTGACATTGGTTCGATAAGCCCAAAGAGCAGGATATAACATGGCGTGCCAATTTGAACGGGCTGTATTAATAGTACGTTTAAGTATAGTTTTCAAAGTTTTGTTTACAGCCTCGACCTGACCATTCGCTTGCGGATAATAAGGAGAAGAATGCTCTTGTCAGAATCCGAGCATGGTGGTCAGTTCTGTTATCATGTGATTTTGGAAATGACTGCCATGGTCAGTGACAATCACCTTGGGAATACCAAACCTAGCAATAATCTGATTAAACATGAAGTAAGCTGCTGTTTCCCCATTGTCTTTGAAGGTAGGCATTTCCTCTGCCCATTTTGAGAAATAGTCGACAGTGACAATGATGTATTTGTGCCCCCCAGCCGAAGCTGTGTTGCATGTCATATAATCGATCCCCCACTTCATGAAGGGGCCTACCGAGACGACGAGAAACAAGGGAGTAGGATGCGACCGCATTTTTCTGGTGTACAGCTAACATGGATGACAACGTTTTATAGCTTCCACACAATCTTTAAAGATGGTGGGCCAGAAATACCCGGCACGTAATATCTTCTGGGCCATTGCTAACCCAGATAAATGACCCCCACACGCTCCGCTATGGGAATCATTTAGGACAATCTCTGCTTCCTCATGAGTAAGACAGCGGCGCAATATAGAATCTACCCCTCTTCGATATAATGTATCTCCGATTATGAGTTAGTTTTTAGCATGAAGACATAACTTGCGTCGGTCTTCCCTAGAGTAAGTGGTAGGATACTTCAAAGTCTGGATATATATGAGAATATCTCCATACCAAGGATGAAAGGTTGATATTAGGAAGATGTGCTCATCTGGGAATGAGTCATCTTGAATCACTACATCATCTTCCGTAGGGAATTCTGCTATAAGCTCCGCAAAAACTAAGGACTTTTTGGATTTAGCGGATTGGAAAACCAAGTCAAACTCCTGAAGAATGACTATCCACTTGTTGAATTTTCCCCCAACAATGCGTCGGGATAAAACATATTGGAAAGGGTTTACATCCGCCACTACAGTAGTGGTCCTTAGTAAGATGTAGTGCCGTAACCTCTGTACAGCATAAACAGCCGCTAAGGCTAACTTCTCGACGTGGGAGTACTTAAGCTCAGGCCCAACCAAAGCGTGGCTAAGATAATAGACAACATGCTCAATGAGCTTCTCATCCTCCTGAACTAACACCACCCCAATGGTAGACTCCGACGCGGCCAGATATAATAAAAAATCCCTAGAGTAATCTGGCGGGCGTAATAAAGGAGCCGACAACAAAGCTTTCTTTAATGCCTCAAACGCGAGTTGTGCAGTTTCATCCCATACAAATGGGGTGTCCTGCTTAAGCAGGCGCATGAAACCTTTTGTGATCTTGGCATAATTCACGATAAAATGTCAAAGGAAGTTAGACTTACCTTGTAGACTCTGAAGTTGCCTAAGTGAGTGAGGAGGAGGAAGATTTACAATAGCCTCTACTTTTAACGGATCCACCTGTATGCCCCTACTAGATACAATAAATCCAAGCAATCTACCCGATTCGACGCAGAAAACACACTTGTGGGGATTCAAGCGGATTTTGTAGTACCTGCATCTCTCAAAAATTAACCTTAAATGATCAGGATGCGGAATCCTCTTGCGAGAATGAGCAGGCAGATCATCCAGGTAAGGCTCGACAATGGATTTTATATCGTGGAAAGCAAAGTTCATGGCTCGTTGAAAGGTTGCCCCTACATTTTTCAATCCAAAGGGCATTTTTCTATACGCGAATGTACCCGAAGGACAAATAAAAGCCTTTTTATGCTGGTCTTCCGGTTTGATTTGGATTTGATTATAGCCGGAAAAACCATCCATAAACAAAAATACTTCACTACCCGCACATGCGTCTATGATTTGGTCAATAAACGGTGTAGGGTAGTTGTCCTTGGGATAGGATTTGTTAAGGTCTCAAAATTCTGTACAAACATGAATAGTCCCTTGCTTTTTATCAACGGGGACTGGGTTGGACACCCACTCAGTCAAAGCAACGGGATATATAAAACCTGCTTTCAACAGCTTTTCTACCTCTGCCTTCACAGCCGCTGCTTTACGCGGGTTCACGGGGCATAATTTTTGCCGAACCGGCTTAGCATCAGGATAGGTTGGGATCTCATGTTGAACAATAGATGGATCAATTCCTGGCATCTCCTCATATGACCAGGCAAAGATATCGCGGAATTCCTTGAAAAGGGCAGTATAAATGGCAATCTCCTCCGGAGAGCAGTTTGCACCTATATAGATATTTTCCACGACATATGGCTTTATGGAGATGTTGATCGGTATAGTAGCAGAAATGTTTGCCATATTCCCCTCGGCAAACACTCCTTCCCTAGGTAAAGGGTTGACGGGTGTATCAACATCATCCGACAGTCTCACATGGAACTCTTGGTTTTCTATCTTGCTTAGCTCTAGAAGGAAATAAGATCGGTGATGAAGATCCTCACATATCTTATCACGTGAACACATAGCTTCCAGAATAGCTTCATCTGAAGGTAAAACAGTGTCTAAGCAATCTATGGAATGTAAAGAGTTATCTGCCCATGCAGGCATATAAACTTCTTCCAGATCATCTGAGACTGTAAGAGGATCTGGAATGGGATCTACAGTGGTTTGGGTAATAGCTTGATACACCACTTCCACTGCAGACAAGGGCACTTTCGGTTCCTGAGGGGTTGGGAGGACCCAAGGATCAGTCCTATCGACCACCGTATCAATGGACTTCCCTACAGTAGTAGAACCGAGATAAAGGACTGGAGCTGGAATATCAAATGTACCCATCAATGATGCATACAGTCCAGCCCCCAAGCTCTCTGCAACAGGTTTGGTCTGATCAACCAATGGCACAGTGGAATATTTAGACTCTAAGCGGCCTTTACGAGTAAAATCAAGTTGGTCAACAGTGACCAGCTTGCCCTCATGTGGGAATACCACGACACGAAAGACAGCATATGCAACAGCAGACATTGCATAAGTCCAATTCCTACCCAGAAGCAAATTGTAGTCCAATGGAGCATCAATCACTTCGACTCCAACAGAGACTGCTTTGCCAGCCAGCTTAATCTCGAAAGCTGGTAGGATACCATGTGGACGGAAAGACCTTCCATCAAAAGCAGTAAGTAAAGTGGTTGATGGGACCAGCTCTGGGGATCCGAGAGCTTTCCAACAAGCCAGAGACATAACACAAGTAGAGGCTCCCTCATCAACAACTGCTCGTCCAATGGTCTTACCACCATGGACAACATCTATCGATAAAGCTACATGATAAGGGAGGCAAATTTTAACATCAGAGAGATTAAATTTCACTAAGAGACTCGAAGAGTCCATACTAACTAGAGCTGCTAAAAGGGAATTCCATTGAGTGGGACAACTTTGTAGCACCTCCAAAGCTGACATTGCACAAGGAGTCTGGGCCAAGTCTTCAACCACTGAGTAGTTAGAAGCGGCTCGGGCATTTGGGTTATGCAAAGTCTTCTTTAAGACACCTTTGGGTATCTTTGGCATTATTTCCGCAGGTTTCTCTATAGTGAGAGGGTTGGAAGATGCAACTACAGCTTTACCCTTCTCATCGGTCTCTTTCTCATAGTTCTTGTTCCTGGTTTGTAACAAAGTTGAGGATCTAACCATGTTGATATAATTAGGGTCAGGAGCAGTTTGACTGCCCCCTGCTACAATAGAAGGTGAAGCAGAATTTTGCCCTTGGGGAAATGGATCCTTCAGGACAGCCGATGGTTGCGTTTGTAAAAGCTTCTGAGCTTGTTCCATGAGGGGACAAAGGTGAGTGAGGTGGTCTCCTTGGCACAACTTACAAGGAAACTTGACTTTCTTCTTCTCCTTTTTGCCCCCATCAGCATTGTTTGCGGGCTTGGGCTTGTTTTGATTTTGGTTTCCCTCTCCCTCTTTTCCTTTCTTCTTCTTCCCACTGGGATGCGGAGTGCCCTTCGAAGAGGTTTGTGCAAAAACATTTGCACTTTGGGAGGAGGGGGCAGCCTTTGCTTCCTCCATCGTAGACTGTTTGACAGACAATTGGTGAAGTTTTTTTGTCAAAGACTCTACAGTGGGAGAGTTTACGGACCCAACCACACCATCGGCATGGGGTCCAGGATTGGGTTTCTCGGCCTCATGAGAAGGCCTTGGTGCCTCAGGGATGATTTCATATAAAATCCCAGACTGTGAATAAATCAAGTCCAACTGCTGGGCCCTGAGTATGGCTTCTTCCTCACTAGTCACTCCTGATGTGGAGACATCCTTAGATATATAGGGCAATAAAGATTTAAGGAACCATTCTAGTAGAAAGTCAGGAGGGATGGTAGCTTTAATGAGGCTCTTTCGCCTCCTCCACTCTTGGATATGATCCGAGATGTGGGTTTCCTTATTTTTTCTAAAGGTGGACAACAAATCCGTTCCGAAGTCGTAACGGACTGGAAGCTGAAAGTGGCTAAGGAAAGTGATAGCCAAGTCCTAGAAGCTGGTAAAAGCAGCAGAAGGCAGCTCAATGTACCATTTTGTTGCCGTGCCCATCAAGGTCCTCTGGAACAACCTCAATCTCACTGAATCCTCATTCAATGAGTTGGAGGAACACCATAAGTGGAAGGTGGTCGCATGTGCCCCAGGATATTCACCAGCCTTACCTTTGAACTTAGGGATGTCCAAGGGCAGTTTGGTGGGAACAGGTGGCCACAAGGGGTCATGCATCACCGGATCGTTCATCAACTTTGATAAGTCTGGCAAGTTCAAAGTTGCCAGAAAAGGAAGCTTTGGCCTAGCCGGTGTACTAGAGGTACTAGCTTGGGGATTAGAGGGACTTTCCCCTGATCGCCCATAAGTAAAGGTGGGGTTGCCCCCAGACACCGGTTGTGAGGTGGGTAGGTTGCTTTGGAACGGGTTCCATCCGTAAGCCACCGGATTTTGGGTGGGAGGTGCAGTGTAAGTGGTTCGGGCCGTCCCCATAGAAGTAGGGGTCTGAAAGACTAGAGCAGGTATCCCTCCACTAAACAAAGAGAAGGGAGAGCTCGTATATGGGACTGAAATAGGGGTTTGGTAGCTTTGCCCATAAGAGGTGTTGCTACCAAACTGTACTCCTACATATGAAGGAGGTGGACCTACATATGGACTGGATGGGGGTATGTGCCCCCCATTCCAAGGGAATCCTTGGACAAAGGCCGAGGATCCCACCGGACCACTGTGGGTAGTGTAAGGGAAGGAAGAAGGAATTGTAGGCATACTAGGAATCTGAGTAGCCATATCACCAGACATACTTCCTATGTTTGAGTAAACCGGTGGTTGGACCACCTGGCTTGCTGGAGTTAAGGGTGTGGAAGGTAAACTAGTTCTAGGGGTACTAACCGGGGGAGGTAGCACCCCTTAAACCGGAAGGGTTGAGGTGAAGACAAATGAACTTTCTCCTTCAGAAGACATAGCTCTACCTACAGGTACACCTAGCACTGGTGAACTAAAAGGCCTAACCTGCACGATCACTGGATCGTTCAAATCAGTCAAGGGGGTATTATAATTTCTTGCAAACTCGTCAGCTTGCAATTCTTCTATCTCGACTGTGTTAAGGTCAAAGCGGTTATCTATTAATTTCGGTTCACCAAGAACCTCACTTAATCCTACTGGTTCAAAAGAACCACCTGTGCTTAGTCTCCGCCTTTGAGGTAAAGGTGGAGGTTCCAGTGGTGAGAGAGGAGGAAGGTTTCTCAACCTTCTTGACCTTCTAACAAGTTGGTCCTCCTGAATTAAGACTTTAAATAATCACACCCTAAGTCCAACTAAACACAAGCATATCCACATAGCACACACTAAAAAAGATCCTAAGTCTCAAGCAATCAAAACAGGCTATAAATATATGCTTTCCCAAAGAAAGCTGATGAACAGTTACTTGGCGTCCTTGAGGGGTTCTTAGGCATAAGCGAAGGAATCACCCAAACGCCCTCCTACACTTTCCACAAGGGTTACCTTCCAAGTCCGTTCAAGGTGAACCAGAAATAACCTTTCGGTTTACCTAGGTATGAGCCCTAAAAAGACAAGAGACTAAGGCTACCTTGACAATACCTACTGTCTGGGGGGACAGTCGCAAGCCGAACTCGTACGCATGGGTAGGGTAGCTGAGCCCAAAATTCTACTTAGACAGAATCCCCAGATGTGTAAAAGTCCTGGGTTACGCTTTGACAAGGATTCGGGGGGTTATCCCCTCTGTCCAAGCCTCCATGCGGCCTAGTGCTTAACTCCCGTTTGAGAGGAACTTCCCAGATACAGTGGTAGAACCAAGGATTTACCTAACGAATGGCCTACTACGTTTGAGTTTATAGTTTGTGGGAATTTTACCCTCCCTAGCCCACAAACCTAGCCTAAGCTAGTAGGTGGAAGGCCCTAAAAATAAAAACTTACTAATAGATTTTAAATTTAAGCGTTAATTTTAAGGGCTGTTCTTTACTCAAAGGAAGTGGAAGTGATGGACTATATGATGTTATGACTCAGTAGAAAATAAATGAAAGAAAAAGGTGCATTTAAAGCAAACTATCACTATAAAATAAACTTCTTTTCATTTTTTCAAAATAAATATTGATGAACTATATGCAGCAAAAAGAGAAACTAAGCCTATATGTTTTTGTATTTTTCTGAGATAGTATTTCTTAAACTGAAACAAACACTACTCTAATGCAAAAATTACAATGCAAAAGATTAACTATGTTTTGTTTTCCACTTTAAAAAATGCTCAAAAAATTACTGTGCATGTATAAATGCAATGCTTGAGTGAACTTGACGCTTATAGACTGTATAAAAAACACAAACTGAAACTAACAGGCAAATAGAACCTAAAAACCAGCAAGAAAAGCAGGCCAGGACCTCAACTTGGGTGCAGACAATGACCAAGAGATCACTGCAGACTTTCAAACAGGTAAGTGCAAACCAATAACTGATAGACAGCAGACTAGACAGATAGAGTCTAAGACCCTGATCACTGATCTAGACTCAGGCACTCAAACCAACAACCCAAACAGGCCAGAAAGTTTCAAAATGCAGACAATAAATAACACAAGTAAAAAGAACCCAAGGGCTTTGGGAAGCGCTAAGATGTGATCACCTAATACACTCAGACAACTCTGCAACACTCTTAAAGAAATTCTCAATAGAAAACAGGACTTATAGCAGGCTAAAGAACAAGCAAACTTTAACACAAAAATCACAGTTTTCAGGAGTATGCACGACTGTGTAGTAGTGCAGGTCGCGAATGATGCGCGACTGTTCTATAGAAAAATATGTGTATGCAACTCGGTATGCACGACTATCTAGAAGGAAAACCCGCGCATGGGCATGAAAACTTCTCAAAAACAGAGAAAGACCCAAGACTTTCAAATGTTACAGTAAGTAAGAAAACAGGACAAAAGATCACAAACAAAACTTCGAGCAATGACCGGTCAGGACAACAGAAAAAGACCTAAAGCAGACTAGGCTTCCCCAGCGGAGTCGCCAGTTCTGTTGTACAGGATAATTCACCTAATAACCTAGGTCTGGGGGGTTACCAACATACTCTAACCTTGCAGACAAATTGACTTTAGAAGTACAGAATAGGAAATAGGAAAGTAGAAAGAACTTACTTATGAAATACGGAGGTTGATCCAAGCTAGCTTCTTCCTCTCTGATCTTCTTCCAAAGTCTCCAGGATAATTCCTCCTTCACCTGTTAACAATGATTCTTCCAAACACAGTATTATTCATATATAAAGATACAGATTAGACAAAACATATATTATAATGAAATGTAAACATTTAACAATCTACAACACATGAAACACAATATGGAAGAAGTAATCTGCTTTATTAACAATAATAGAGGGAGTTTAGGTTACAACCCAATGTCTGAACAAGGACTCCTCTGTCACCAAAGGACTCTGAGTTTCTCTGCTCCAAATATTTCTGTAGACAATCCACCAGCATAACTTTGCTCTCCAAGTACGTATCCCCAACCCCCTCCCCAAGGCCTCTATTTATATGGATGAAATGAGGCAGTTCTCGAAGGTTAGGGAGGTTGCAACAGTTAGGAATATTAAGTTAAATGAATGAACTAATCCTCCATTATCGAGTGTTTTTAAATATTAATTTTGAGGAAACCATGCACGGGTCTATAGTAGGGCAACCCACGTATGATACGCGACTCTATACAAGTGCAACCCGCGCATACATGTATGCGCGACCTGCTGAACATAAAACTCGCGCATGATGCGCGAGATGTCAATAGGGATAGTCGCGCATGCTACTCAAAATATCAAAATGGAAAATTAATCAGCTGGGCATATAGGCAATGTATTTCATCATAAACCAAGGTATAGTGAAACTAGGCAAACCTCAATCCATAAGTGTCCTTTTGTGTGCCGACCTGAGGGATGTCAGCACTCGGACGGAGAGGTGCCTATCAGGTGTATAATAGTGGGGGATATTTATTCTTTCCAAACACTATTTCCTTTCTTGTATAGCTTGGATGGAATGATTTGAACATCCTGGAGAGTTGAAAAGTGACTCAATGCTCATAGGGCAAAGGATACCCTCTAATACGCCATGTGCTAGCACAAGTGCATCACATCCAACTCTACTTTCTACATCTACAGAAACATTGGCATATATAGATTGAGGCAAATTAGCAAGTTGTCATAGGGTGGGATGTGAGCGCACATTTTGTTGAAACACTTGGAAAGGGTGGAACCGCTTGACCACATTAACACAATATTTGAATATTGATGACCAATAATGTTTGGGTACATAGGGTACTCCCAAAAGACTGAACACCTAGAGCAGCTACTCACATAAACAGATCATAGATCTACACACCGATGTTTTGATGTGGTTTAAACCCTCATTAGAGGAAATGTCAACTCAAAATGGGCCTCCTAAAATGAACTAATAAAATAATATTTATTAATTTTGGAGGAAGAAAAGAAAAAAACTACTTTTTTGTTTGTATTTTTGACATATCTCCCTGTGTTTTTACTCAAATTTCGATCGGGAGAGCTCGTTGGATGCAGAATTAAATTCCGCATCCAACGAGTACCCACTCGGCATACTTTTGACGGACCCCACTACCCCAAAAACAAGAAATACCTGAAAAAATGGAATGATGATGTCATCATTCTATTTTTTCAGGTATTTCTTGTTTTTGGGGTAGCAGTGTCCATCAAAAGTATGCCGAGTGGGTACTCATTGGATGCGGAATTTAATTCCACATCCAACGATCTCTCCCGATCGAAATTTGAGTAAAAACACAGGGAGATATGTCAAAAATACAAACAAAAAAAGTAGTTTTTTTAATGATACCTATCCCCAAATTTATATTAAAAAAGTGTTTAAGACCTATACGGTATTTCAAATTTAAAGCAATTTCATTGGCTAACACATGATGACATGGAATTTGAATAAAAGTTAAAAGGCCCATTTTGAGTTGAAATTTCCTCTAATGCGAGAGGGAAACACTCCATGCCTCCAGCCGAATAGCTACTTGAGGAATTTTATTATGAAAAAGAAATAAAGTTACAAATGAGCTTCTTATAATTGATCAAATAGCCAATGACCCTCCATGTTATTTAAAAAGATATCATGGACCAATCGGGTGTTAAGCCACAGATCAAGGGTAGGTATGATATAAGAGAAGATGAACCATTAAACCACTCTATGTCTAGAACATATTGTGACCGATGGATTATATATTTACAGATGCATACTAAAGAAACACACTTTTCCTAACCGATATATTATAACAAGTTGATCTTAACTAAATCCTAAGTGTCTAAATAGCCTAACGTCCCCCATTAAAAAAAAACTTGGGATAGTATTGAAGGATTTACAAAAGTGACGCTATTAGGAGAAGGAAGGAAGCATTAGAGCATATCCCCCCTTAATGAAAAATTCCTAAACTCCTATATTTACATATGGATACTAAAGAAACACACTTTTGTATTTAATTAGCCACTTTGCTCCTAAATATAGTTATGTTGGCAATATGAAATCTTCCAGTAAAATACATAGGTAAAATAAACATATAGAATATCATGTTTAGAGTAATTTCTAGCTCTTAGGAAAAACCAATTTAAGCTATGAAATAAAATGCAAAAATAAATTGGAAGAACAAAACCCTTGAATTTCTTTTAGACAGAAATACATTTCAACATAGTATTTAGAGATAATACATAAAATATTATAAACAAGAAATAAATTGCATACATAGGGTTAGAAATATAACATAAACCCTTAAATATCCTAACAAGAAATATAATAGATAGTGGAATGGAAAAACATCAAGAACGTCATACCTGTATGGTGAAGCTATTCCAATGGATGAAAACCCGTACACTTAAATACCTAGGATTAAGAAATTCACAGACATAACTGACCTCTATATAGATAACCGAATCACTTGGAAACTACGAAGCTCCACCCAACCATGACCCATAATCGTTCTCGGTTTTCCTCTGGATCCCCTCAAGCTGGTTCCAACATGCAAGTAACTTAGAGCTCCTAAGGTAAGGCTTCCCTAACTGGGATATCAGGTCTTAAATCAGTTCTCCTTTTTCCTCTTAAATTGTTCTCCAAGAACTCTCTTGAGAATAAAAATGTAGCAATAATGATTCACCAAAAATATGGAAGAGATCCCCAAGCCTTTATTTGGCTTGGGTTTTTATAGGTAGACTTTTCAGTCAAAGGGGCAGTTAAATAAATAATCATTTTATTTCTTGATTTAACCCTTTCATTTAATTTAGGCACTTTTAATATTTAACTTAGGAACTTTTAACTAGTTCCTATTTAGACCTTTGTAGGTATTTTAGTATTTAGTTATCTTTAATTAATAATAATAATAATAAATGGAGCCTCTCATTTCTTTCTCATACTTTTAATATTATTACTATGTTTACTCATATACATACCATGTATAAAATATATACTTATATATCTATTATTTGTTAACATTTTTCTTTAGGTATCATATAACATGATCCCTAAACTTATGACACTTTTTTCATTAAGGCCATCAGGTAGGTGGTTAGGTCTACGAGGCTAGGAAACTCTAAACATCATTGCAAGTTGGATTCCCTCATATAACATGGTAGTTCTTCAATACTCAATGAGATACAGAAATTCAAGATTTCATTTAATCACTTAAAAATAAGTCAGATGAGATCAATATTTTACCCGAGTTGTTTTTACTCAAAATCATTAATTCTTTTAAGTAACTCCTAGTGATTATATAGAGCCCATACTCAATGCTAAAAACATGGAGTTACAAACTTAGTGCAATTCCAGAGCTCCTCGCTCAACACCAATGGTAGGATGTACTTGTAGGATACACCTAGGGATACAATGGACAAGGATTTGATGTTCCAAAGCTTATTCTCAAGATAAACTTGGAAGGCTCGATGGCTTATGCCCAACACTTTCAATTATATTTTCATGTGCTTTAGAGCTTCCTGCTCAACACAAACATTTACATAATTCATGTGTTCCATAGCTCCTCAATCAACACAACAAAACACTCAGGTGCTCCAAATCTTCTTGCTCAACACAACATAAACACTCATGTGCTCCAAAACTTCTTCCTCAATACAACATTCAAATACTCATGTGTTCCAGAGCTCCTTGCTGAACACAAAACTTCTCATCAATCATGTGCTTTAGGGTCCACACCCAACACATAAAATTATACATAAAACATATGTAACTAGCTTACTCCCAATATATCAAACAAATCATCATGTTCATATGTAGTGGGCTCCTAGACCCAATATATCAAAATTAAACATCAAAGTAACATCATAATCAATGGGGCTTATGCCCATAACTATTACGTCAAAATTTAGGATATTACAAGTTGCAATCCATAAAGTCCACCCCACACCTTATGAAGGGATCGATGGTGATAATAGGATGTAATAGGGTGGGATGTGAGTACACATTTTGTTGAAACACTTGGAAAGGGTGGAACCACTTGACCACATTAACATAATATTTGAATATTGATGACCAATAATGTTTGGGTACATAGGGTACTCCCAAAAGACTGAACACCTAGAGCAGCTACTGACACAAATAGATCACAGATCTACACACCGATGTTTTGATGTGGTTTAAACCCTTGAGAGGGAAACACTCCATGACTCCAGCCGAATAGCTACTTGAGGAAGTTTATTCTACAAAAGAAATAAAGTTACAAATGAGCTTCTTATAATCAATCAAATAGCCAATGACCCTCCATGTTATTTAAATAGATATCATGGACCAATCGGGTGTTAAGCAACAGATCAATGGTAGGTATGATATAAGAGAAGATGAACCATCATACCACTCTATGTCTAGAACATATCGTGACCGATGGATTATATATTTACAAATGCATACTAAAGAAACACACTTTTCCTAACCGATATATTATAACAAGTTGATCTTAACTAACTCCTAAGTGTCTAAATATCCTAACATCCCCCATTAAAAAAAAGTTGGGATAGTATTGAAGGATTTACAAAAGTGACACGATTAGGAGAAGGAAGAAAGCATTAGAGCATATCCCCCCAGTTAATGAAAAATTCCTAAACTCCCATATTTACAGATGCATACTAAAGAAACACACTTTTGTATTTAATTAGCCCCTTTGCTCCTAAATATAGTACTATTGGCAATATGAAATCTACCAGTAAAATCCATAGGTAAAATAAACATATAGAATATCATGTTTAGAGTAATTTCTATCTCTTAGGAAAAACCAGTTTAAACTATGAAATAAAATGAAAAAATAAATTGGAAGAACAAAACCGTTGAATTTTTTTTAGACAGAAATACATTACAACCTAGTGTTTAGAGATAATACATAAAATATTATAAACAAGAATTAAATTGCATACATAGGGTTAGAAATATAACATAAACCCTTAAATATCCTAACAAGAAATATAATAGATAATGGAATGGGAAAACATCAAGAACGTCATACCTGTATGGTGAAGCTATTCCAATCGATGAAAACCCACACACTTAAATACCTAGGATTAACAAATTCATAGACATATCTGACCTCTATATAGATAACCGAATCACTTGGGAACTACCAAGTTCCACCCAACCATGACCCAGAATCATTCCTGGTTTTCCTCTGGATCCCCCCAAGCTGGTTCCAACATGCAAGTAGCTTAGAGCTCCTAAGGTAAGGCTTCCCTAACTGGGATATCAAGTCTTAAATCAGTTCTCCTTTTTCCTCTTAAATTGTTCTCCAAGAACTCTCTTGAGAATAAATATGCAGCCATAATGATTCACCAAAAAAATGGAAGAGATCCCCAAGCCTCTATTTGGCTTGGGTCTTTATAGGAATAATTTTCAATCAAAGGGGCAGTTAAATAAATAATCATTTGATTTATTGATTTAACCCTTTTATTTAATTTAGGCGCTTTTAATATTTAACTTAACATTTTTTAACTAGTTCCTATTTAGACCTTTGTAGGTATTTTACTATTTAGTTATATTTAAGTAATAATAATAATAATAAATGGAGCCTCTTGTTTCTTTCTCATACTTTTAATA
The DNA here is from genome assembly GCA_001517045.1 of Pseudotsuga menziesii. Taxonomy (NCBI): domain Eukaryota; kingdom Viridiplantae; phylum Streptophyta; class Pinopsida; order Pinales; family Pinaceae; genus Pseudotsuga; species Pseudotsuga menziesii. The sequence goes on along the minus strand of LPNX010060475.1, from coordinate 284,675 downwards.
TTATTACTATGTTTAATATTATGCATACCACGTATAAAACATATACATATATATCTATTATTTGTTAACATTTGTCTTTAGGTATCATATAACATGATCCCTACACTTATGACACTTTCTTCATCAAGGCCGTCAGGTAGGTGGTTAGGTATACTAGGCTAGGAAACTCTAAACATCATTGCAAGTTGGATTCCCTCATATAACATGGTAGTTCTTCAATACTTGATGATATATAGAGATTCAATATTTCATTTAATGACTTAAAAATAAGTCAAGTGAGATCAATATTTTACCCAAGTTGTTTTTACTCAAAATCATTAATTCTTTTAACTCCTAGCGCTTATATAGAGCCCATACTCAATGCTAAAAATAGAGAGTTACAAACTTAGTGCAATTCCAAAGCTCCTCGCTCAACACTAATGCTAGGATGTACTTGTAGGATACACCTAGGGATACAATGGCCAAGGATCCGATGTCCTAGAGCTTATTCTCAACATAAACTTGGAAGGATCCATGGCTTTTGCCCAAAACTTTCAATTATCTTTTCATGTGCTTCAAAGCTTCCTGCTCAACACAAAGGTTTACATAATTCATTTGTTCCATAGCTCCTCGATCAACACAACAAAACACTCATGTGCTCCAAAGATTTTTGCTCAACACAACATAAACACTCATGTGCTCTAGAACTTCTTCCTCAATACGACATTCAAATACTCATGTGTTCCAGAGATCCTTGCTGAACACAAAACTTCTCATCAATCATGTGCTTCATGGTCCACACCCAACACATAAAACCATACACAAAACATATGTAACTGGCTTACTCCCAATATATCAAACAAATCATCGTGTTCATATGTAGTGGGGTCCTAGACCCAATATATCAAAATTAAACATCAAAGTAACATCATAATCAATGGGGCTTACGCCCATAAGTGTTAGGTCAAAATTCAGGATATTACAAGTTGCAATCCATAAATTCCACCCCACACCTTATGAAGGGACCGATGGTGATAATAGGATGTAATAGGGTGGGATGTGAGCACACATTTTGTTGAAACATTTGGAAAGGGTGGAACCACTTGACCACATTAACACAATATTTGAATATTGATGACCAATAATGTTTGAGTAGACAGGGTACTCCCAAAAGACTGAACACCTAGAGTAGCTACTTACACAAACACATTAGAGGAAATTTAAACTCAAAATGGGCCTCCTAAAATGAACTAATAAAATAATAGTTAAAATAATAAAATAATATTTATTAATTTTGGAGGATGAAAAGAAAAAAACTACTTTTTTGTTTGTATTTTTGACACATCTCCTCGCGTTTTTACTCAAATTTCGATCGGGAGAGCTGTTTGGATGTGGAATTAAATTCCGCATCCAACGAGTACCCACTCAGCATACTTTTGAGGGACCCCACTACCCCCAAAACAAGAAATACCTGAAAAAATGGAATGATGATGTCATCATTCCATTTTTGCAGGTATTTCTTGTTTTTGGGGTAGCGGGGTCCGTCAAAAGTATGTCAAGTGGGTACTCATTGGATGCGTAATTTAATTCCGCATCCAATGAGCTATGCCGATCGAAATTTGAGTAAAAAGACGGGGAGATATGTCAAAAATACAAACAAAAAAGTAGTTTTTTTTATTATACCTATCCCCAAATTTATATTAAAAAAGTGTTTAATACCTATACAGTATTTCAAATTTAAATCAATTTCATTGGCTAACACATGATGACATGGAATTTGAATAAAATTTAAAAGGCCCATTTTGAGTTGAAATTTCCTCTAATGGATCACAGATCTACACACCGATGTTTTGATGTGGTTTAAACCCTCAAGAAGGAAACACTCCATGACTCTAGCCGAATAGCTACTTGAGGATGTTTATTATGGAAAAGAAATAAATTTACAAATGAGCTTCTTATAATCGATCAAATAGCCAATGACCCTCCATGTTATTTAAATAGATATCTTGGACCAATCGGGTGTTAAGCCACAGATCAAGGGTAGGTATGATATAAGAGAAGATGAACCATCGGATCACTCTATGTCTAGAACATATCGTGACCAATGGATTATATATTTATAGATGCATACTAAAGAAACACACTTTTCCTAACCGATATATTATAACAAGTTGATCTTAACTAACTCCTAAGTGTCTAAATATCTTAACATCCCCCATTAAAAAAAACTTGGGATAGTATTGAAGGATTTACAAAAGTGACACTATTAGGAGAAGGAAGGAAGCATTAGAGCATATCCCCCCTTAATTAAAAATTCCTAAACTCCTAATGTAAATCGAAGTTTATAAAACTTCACTTCTATAAGAGACTTGGTGAAGATGTCTGCAACTTGATCATCTGTAGGAAAAAAGAGGACTTCAAGAATGTGATCATGAGCAAGATTTTTGGTGAAGTGCATATGTATCTCAATGTGTTTGTTTCATTGATGTTGAATTGGATGTATGGATAGCTTGATGGCACTTTTATTGTTGCACCAAAGTGGAGTAGGATGTTGTTGCTCAAATCCAAACTCTGAAAGGATCTATTGAAGCCATAAAGCTTCCTGACTGGAATTAATGGTGGCTCGATATTCTGCTTCTGCTAAAGAAAGAGGAAGACCTTGTTGTTTCTTACAAGCCCAAATGACAAGTCCATATCCTAGACTGAAAACATAACCTATAGTAGACCTTCGATCATCAAGATCGATGGTTCAATTTGAATCAGTGAAACCAACCAACAACGTCATCCCCCCTGTACTGTATTGAATCCTAAACTAAATTGTACCTTGAATATATCAAAGTATTCTTTTCACTTCTTTCGAGTGAATTTCGTGAGGTGTTTGCATGTAGTGGGAATCATGACCAATGACAAAAGAAAGGTCATGATAGAAATGATTTAAGTATAAGAGACCACTAACAAGCTGACGATACAAGGTGGCATCTACTTCGGGTGAAGTACAAGCGTTAGAAAGTTTGACTCTAGACTGGAAGGGAGAAGGGGCTGGTTTACAATGTTCCATGTGAAAGCAATGAAGAAGGTCACATGCATACTTAGAATGAGAAAGAAACATTCCTTCTTTGGTTTGTAAGACTTGGATACTAAGAAAATAATACAAATGTCCTAAGTTTGACATTTTAAAATTTTTCTTAAGAGTAGATTTCACATGGGTTAAAAGCTTAGGGTCACTATGAGTAAGAATACGATCATCAACATATAGAACAAGTATGATGAGATGGTTTCCTACTTTCTTGGTATAGACATTGGAGTCAGAATGGCATCTTGAAAAACTAGTGTCAACTAAAGAGCTATCGATTTTGGCATACCAAGCTCTAGGAGCTTTCTTAAGGCCATATAAGTATTTTTTAAAGTGACAGACAAGGCTAGAGTTATTCTAAACATATCCAGCAGGTTGTTCCATGTAAATTTCCTCCTTTAAATCACCATGTAAGAATGAATACTTGACATCCATTTGATGGAATTCCAAGTTATGTAAGGATTCAAGGGAAAGAACAAGGCAGATGGAGTTCATTTTTTCAACAGGAGAAAAGGTTTCATTGTAGTCAATCCCTTCAACTTGGGAAAAACCTTTGGAAACTAAGCTTTCCTTAAGTCTTTCAACACTTCCATCTGATGCATAATTAGTTCTATGGACCCATTTACATCTGACAATTTTTATTCCTTTTGGAAGAGGTACAAGATCCCAAGTATCGTTCGCCATTAAAGAAAGATATTCTTCATCCATAGATGCATCCCAATCTAGATTTCCTGAAGCTTCTACAAAAGTCTCTGGATCATGATTCTTTGAAACTTGAGAAAAAATAGAAGAGTCCCACTAGAAATAAGAACATGTTCGACATTGATCTCTAGGATCACTGACAAGATCACCAGCTGCTTCAAATGTTGAACTGATCCATCAAGGAAACAATTGTGCTGGTGCAATGGGAGGAACACTAGAAGGTGGAGGTGGATTTTCATCCTCACTACCATCATCAGAAACTTGAGTTGGAAATTTTCCAAGGAAGTTGGAAGTAGAAGAGGGCACAATCGTTGAATCAGACTCGTAGGCCAAAGATGGCACAACCGTCGAGTTAGGCTCGTAGGCCAAGATATTTTCATCAAATTTAACATCTCTTCTAATGATTATATCATGAGAATGTGGTTAAAGAAGTCTATTGTAACATCCCCTCCCATACGAGAGGACACAACTATGACACTGCTGCTATCATTTAAGCGGGGAAAGTATCCCCATGAACATAATAATAAAATGCATTGAAACAAAACATACACAGATGCATAACAAATCCAATTATACAATGGGAGAAATTCATCTATTCAAGCATTCAACAAGTTCATGTAATTCATTAAAATAATACAGTTGTAGAGGTTAAATACACAAGAATACTCATCTTGAAAAATAGTTGTCCCACAACCAGCTATGTTGCTGCAACGTTCCACCCAACCATAGGCAGCGAGATCCTTAATCTCTCAGCACCAATGCCACCCACAAGATGGGCATGATTCCCACAAGGAATACGAGAACAATAGCAGGCTCACACACAACAAGACCATACATCCACAGTCAAGCCAACACAGAGTTTGGTTTCATAGACTTCTAAGGCTACAAGCTAATAACCCCTGATATGCTTATTGTTTATATCAATGGTATACATGGTATTAATACTTTGTAACTTGGATCATGTTCTAACCTATTCTTGGTTTATCGTTTCTAATATAGTTGGTATATAAATTTAATACCTTTTCATATAATCCTCCATGACATATTTTATATGTCATGGACTATGGCTTAAACGCTATATATTCGATACATGTTTGGGGTTTTGTAATGCACGTTGTTTTGAACAAGGTTTAAGGGTTTGCATAAACTATACAATATGGGTTTGGAATTGTGTTAATGGAGGCCAGGTTGGTGACATAAATGCATGTTGGAAAACATGGCCTTCAAGATTAGGGCTTGGGCTCTTGTGTTGGTTTGGTCATAAGCAGCATGGATGTGTGAGCTCTACCTTTGTGTTGTGTGGTGGTGTGAAGCTTCGAAGGTTTATTCATGGAAGGTACATATCTCTCTTTGGTTTAAAAACGTTGTTTTTTCTGTTCAAATTTGGTTGAATGCATACTACTCATCATGGCTTTTCTTTTGTTGGAGGTTGCAGGGTATCAATAAATCGTTGGTCGTGGGTCGCCCTGAGTTAATGCCATACCCATTCGGGTAAGCCCTGCTGTACATGTTAAAACTTTCCCCTCTCTCAATGGTTGTTGTGATAGATTTAAAACTCATCGTGGGTTTGAATTTTTTGGCTCTCATTTTTAATTGATTCTTTTTGGGAAAGGGACTGTCTATGTAATAAAATGTAAGGCATCAGAGATACGTTAAGACTTGGGGTTTTTTTGGGGTTTAGTGCTTTCAGAATGGGACTAATGCATTATGGGTCTTTTTTTAAGGATGCTCTAGGAAGTATTTTGGTTAGGTAATCTTGATAGGCTCTGCGTATTGCAAATATGTAAATATGGTTTTGGTAGTGGCGGCAACATCATTGCTTGCAATGGTGCAAGGCCAAGGTTAAGCGACTGTGTAATTACATTGTTGGTTTTTATAATGGTTATTTATATGTATATACAACATTTTCATACTATTTTGATTTTGTGGTTATAATTCCTATTAGTTGGACTGTGTGGATTCGCAATTCTAGGTTTGAGTTCTTTTAAGCAGATTTGTTAACCATGTGGTTGGCCTTAGAGCTATGCCATAGGTGGTAATGGCATTCCTTCCATTTATGGTTGTGACTATGTGTTGGTTAAATGACTTATCATTTTATATTTTAATTCATGGTTAATGAATACTTTATGTTTAAGAGTCATGATTGTGGATGTAACCCTTTTCTAGGTGTCATTTCTATTCGCATAGAGTTGACATGGTTGAATAAAGGGTTTATGCTAATGTTTAAATTCTTTGTTTTATGTAAAGGGCCGAGGGGCAAGAAAAACATAGTTACTGCATGTATTTTTATTTGGGTCTTTTTAAATCTATGTAGAGATTAGATATATTTAATTTTAAGTCCTGTGTATTTACAGTAGCGTGGTTTTAATAGTGGAAATGCTATAGCGTGTGGTAGAAATCATAATGAATCCTATAGGATTCGATATGGTGACTTGTATATAAAATGGACTAAAAAAATTTGATCATGGGTCATTATGGTTGTTACGATTATGACAATATGGTTCTATTTGGGAATTCTTTCCTAAAAGAATTGATCCTAAGACCTTTGTGTATTTATGCTACGTTTATAAAAGATTTCTCTACATAGCATTATGTTTGATTTTATTATGAATCGATCCTGTGATCTATTGTTTATTTGTTCTATATTGTTAATATTGTTAATGAGTACTGTTCATAATGATGGGGTTGATTTTATTATGAAAGAGATGGAAGTATGTTGATTTTTGTAGATGTAGCTGGTATATTAATTATGTGGTTTGGTTTATTACTTCAAACCCTTGGATAGTCTTGATATCTTGACTGTAGGTTTGATTTAATGTTTATTTTTAGATATGAAAATAATCGACTTATAGTGTGGTTTAATTAGATTCTAGCCTCATACCATTAGAGGTATCGATAGCTTGACTGTTGGCATTTTTAATTCGTTATTTTCTTACGGCTCTGTTTATAATTAAATAATGGAGATGATTTGTTTTCTTAGGTTAATACTTCAATTAGTTTTATAATTATGTTCTATTTATAGTTTGTATTTAATTAGCCGCTTTGGTCCTAAATATATTTTTGTTGGCAATATGAAATCTGCCAGTAAAATCCATAGGTAAAATAAACATATAGAATATCATGTTTAGAGTAATTTCTAGCTCTTAGGAAAAACCAGTTTAAGCTATGAAATAAAATGCAGAAATAAATTGGAAGACAAAAACCCTTGAATTTCTTTTAGACAGAAATACATTTCAACCTAGTGTTTAGAGATAATACATAAAATATTATAAAAAAGAAATAAATTGCATACATAGGGTTAGAAATATAACATAAACCCTTAAATATCCTAACAAGAAATATAATAGATAATGGAATGGAAAAACATCAAGAATGTCATACCTCTATGGTGAAGCTATTCCAATGGATGAAAACCCATACACTTAAATACTTAGAATTAACAAATTCATAGACATATCTGACCTTTATATAGATAACCGAATCACTTGAAAACTACCAAGTTCCACCCAACCATGACCCATAATCATTCCTAGTTTTCCTCCGGATCCCCCCAAGCTGGTTCCAACATGCAGGTAGCTTAGAGCTTTTAAGGTAAGGCTTCCCTAACTGGGATATCAGGTCTTAAATTGGTTCTCATTTTTCCTCTTAAATTGTTCTCCAAGAACTCTCTTGAGAATAATCATGCAGTAATAATGATTCACCAAAAAAATGGAAGAGATCCCCAAGCCTCTATTTGGCTTGGGTCTTTATAGGTAGACTTTTCAATCAAAGGGGTAGTTAAATAAATAATCATTTGATTTCTTGATTTAACCCTTTCATTTAATTTAGGCACTTTTAATATTTAACTTAGGAACTTTTAACTAGTTCCTATTTAGACCTTTGTAGGTATTTTACTATTTAGTTATCTTTAATTAATAATAATAATAATAAATGGAGCCTCTCATTTCTTTCTCATACTTTTAATATTATTACTGTGTTTACTCTTATACATACCATGCATAAAATATATACTTGTATATCTATTATTTGTTAACATTTGTCTTTAGGTATCATATAACATGATCCCTAAACTTATGACACTTTCTTCATTAAGGCCGTCAGGTAGGTGGTTAGGTCTACTAGACTAGGAAACTCTAAACATCATTGCATGTTGGATTCCCTCATATAACATGGTAGTTCTTCAATAATCGATGAGATACAAAAATTCAAGATTTCATTTAATCACTTAAAAATAACTCAGATAAGATCAATATTTTACCCGAGTTGTTTTTACTCAAAATCATTAATTCTTTTCAGTAACTTCTAACGCTTATACATAGCCCATACTCAATTCTAAAAACATGGAGTTACAAACTTAGTGCAATTCCAAACCTCCTCGCTCAACACTAATGCTAGGATGTACTTGTAGGATACACCTAGGGATACAATGGCCAAGGATCCGATGTTCCAGAGCTTATTCTCAACATAAACTTGGAAGGCTCGATGGCTTATGCCCAACACTTTCGATTATCTTTTCATGTTCTTCAGAGCTTCTTGCTCAACACAAAGGTTTACATAATTCATGTGTTCCATAGCTCCTCGATCAACATAACAAAACACTCATGTGCTCCAAAGCTTCTTGCTCAACACAACATAAACACTCATGTCCTCCAGAACTTCTTCCTCAATACAACATTCAAATACTCATGTGTTCCAGAGCTCCTTGCTCAACACGAAACTTCTCATCAATCATGTGCTTTAGGGTCCATGCCCAACAGAAAAAATAAAAATCATACATAAAACATATGTAACTCTGTTACTCCCAATATATCAAACAAATCATCCTGTTCATATGTAGTGGGCTCCGAGACCCAATATATCAAAATTAAACATCAAAGTAACATCATAATCAATGGGGCTTATGCCCATAAGTGTTAGGTCAAAATTCAAGGTATTATAGGTTGCAATCCATAAAGTCCACCCCACACCTTATGAAGAGACCGATGGTGATAATAGGATGTAATAGGGTGGGATGTGAGCGCACATTTTGTTGAAACACTTGGAAAGGGTGGAACTACTTGAACACATTAACAAAATATTTTAATATTGATGGCCAATAATGTTTGGGTACACAGGGTACTCCCAAAAGACTGAACACCTAAAGCAACTACTCACACAAATAGATCATAGATCTACACACCGATGTTTTGATGTGGTTTAAGCCCTCGAGAGGAAAACACTCCATGACTCTAGCCAAATACATACTTGAGGAAGTTTATTATGCAAAAGAAATAAAGTTACACATGATCTTCTTATAATCGATCAAATAGCCAATGACCCTCCATGTTATTTAAATAGATATCATGGACCAGTTGTTATGGAGAGAAATTCCTATGGCTTGAGGTACCACAATAGATAGCTTGACTCCAGAAATCAATCCTTTCCAATATGCAATAGAAATTAAATATATAACACTAAAGGATCGGACCTCATACCTTATTCTAGACGATTGAATTAGATCCCCATTGAGCTTTCCAATTTCAGCTTGAATTGATTAATCACTTCCTCAACAACAAGTAAGCAAGACAAGCATACTATATATCTTGGTGTTATATCTATTCTAGTATATATAATCAACAATGTATAAACATTTGAAATCATCCCATGGATAAAATATTCATTCAAACATACATTATTGGACATGAAAATATATTTATATTAATATAAACTCAGAGATTACAATGGATACAACCTTTGTTGGCACATCCACGAATCGGAGAAACTGAATCCCCCACTTGGGCCTCCACCACCTCAATCCTCCATCTCTCAATAGCAAGCTCACAAGCAAAAGGAAAGCTTGGGAAGAACACAAAAGTGCTCCAAGGGACAAAGGGATGCAAACTCAAGCACAAGTTCTAGCAACAATGGACTATAGTTTCTTTGCTCTCAATTCTCTCTTATGCCTTCAATGTACCAAAGAGTTCCTTATATAGCTTTTCAAAGGGGTAATGAAAGGTCGAATCTGAGCGATCTCAAGGAATATGGAAGGCCATAAGTCAAGTGAGTTGGATCCATGTCAAAGAAAACTCCAAAAGGATTTGGATTATGCACACATCCCGATGTACGCGGTTTTAGGGGTCAAACCTGTGTATATACACGATTATGGGTTTAAAAGTCGTGTATATGGATTTTCACATGTTTTTAGGGATGGTCAAGGAAACATCAAAGGACAAAAAATGGTCCAAGGGGTCTAAGGAATCTACAAAGGGACAGGGGAAAGGCCATACAAGTGTGATTCAACTGGAGTGGTAAAATCAGCTATAACAGATGCCCCCTAATGTGTGAGGTCAGAGGGGTCATACGATGGCCGAAATATATTATAAGCCCATCCCAGAAGTGGAGTGATGAAGGATCCCAAATGGAATACCAGCCACCCAATCAACATAGTACAATGATACAACTCTACATATAACTACAAATACATCTTGCATTCCCAGATACATAAGAGTACAATGGCCATGAATAGGCATGATACAAGATATAACATAAGTGGTCATCACCACATACAATATACATAGATCATAATATCCATGATGAAGATATACAAAGGATCATGATCTCCATAATGGATGAAGATATGCAATGGATCAAGATCTCCATAATAGCTGGAAATATCTGACATATACTGGAATCAAGTCACGAGAGCTGAAATCTCATGAACATTGGCACGATCAAGTAGGTAGCATATAAGAGATGCCACCAATATGGAAGGTCTTCTAAACAAACCACTACGAGTACATGTCCTACTATGTGAATAGAGGTGTCGAGGTTGAACATAGTATTCCATCATCTGATTACTGGTCATTAATGTATACCATTAACAGACGCAAGATCACCCACCGATAATGAAAATGGGAATTAAGGTACTAGAGTGCAAACTAACAAGTGTTAATAGATGTGTTGAGGTCTAACACTTGAGAGGATCCATCGATCAGGGGAAATTGATGTATTCCCAAAGACTGTCAATGGCAAGAGAACCTGCCACTGATGACTACAAGTCTCAAGGCACTACAAAATGACTCTAGATTCCAATCCTAGAATAAATGATCTGAAGTCGATGGGATGAAATCTGCTTGAAGGAGGGCATTAAGGCATCCCCCATCATCCAACATGAGGTACTCAACAAAGCTATATAATGTGGAAGGAATCGATCATAAGGTGCACGAACTAGTAACTATACCAGGAATGGCCGACATGCAAAGTCAAGATAAGTGAGGAATGGCCAACATGCAAAATCAAGATAAGTGAGGAATGGCCGACTCAGGTTTCAAATTCCTTCGAATAAGAGCATAACGATGTATGGTGACTAAATAAAGGTAGCATAGACCCGATATACAAACTGTGACATCTCTACGACACAGGAGGCATCGACAAAGGCTCCATGGGGGCTAGAAGCTTAACCAATTGGTGGAGATAAACTCAAATAAACAAGTGCAGCTCCTAAATTCAAACTACAAACCCAACCAATGGATGTGCTATATAGTGCTCTGTTCAAAGGCGACATGACTCGACAACTGCCAAAAGATAACATCTTTCCTTGTCCGGATTTTTTATTTTTTTTATTTTTTGGGACTTTTTCAAATATTTAAAAAGATTGAAAAAGAATAAAATTGCTTTATAGTTACAGACTAGGAGGAGACGAGTGTCATAGGGGAAAACAAACTAGTTCCAAGTAGTGGAAAATACCTATGCTCAATGCAAGGATACATGTGTAGGATAGTGACACTCGGGGGAAAATCCCCTCCTAGTAAAAAAGGGAATCAAGCTGCAAAGGATATATAACATGGCTCTGCATGGCTAGATATGAGACAAGCTTGGGCTATATGGCTAAAAATCAATGTTAGGGAAGCTGACATAAGGCTCAGTAAGGTAGGAAAATATCATGATAATGCAATTAAAACTTGACATAAGGGAGTCCTGAGGGGAATAGGCTAGCAAAATATCAAGAGGAGTATGAGGCTCTTACGAAGTGTCATGGCAATACTATACAACGGACTCCCACACCCTAAGGGACAAAACGTCAGCATGGGAACCAAATGCAAATAAGGCGCTAACTAGGGTACCTATGTAAGGTCAAGCTCTACCACTCATATCATGACACTTCTAAAATAGCAAGAAGGTTCCATGACATAACAGAGTGGGTTCGTACCTAAGGCTATAATGAAATGGTTATAAGGTCATGAAAAATGAAAACAGAGATGAAACCTAACCTATATGCCAGTTTAGACATGATACCTAAAATCGACACGAACGGGTCAATCCAATGGCTAAAACGACACTCAAAAAGGTCTCCTACATCTTAAATTAGGTAAAAAACGGTCCAAAATGATTAGAAATGGTCCAAACTATAGGAAAGGGGCTAAAATTTTTCAAATATTTGAAAATTTTATATAAATAGTAAATATTTCAAAACATTATAAAACATTTGAAATTTTTACCCTATTGATTTCATATTTTCAACAGCGAATTCTAGGAGATCCCGTTAGCAGAATCTACTACCGTTTCTTCCAGGTACTTACCCATGCTCTTCTCTTCCATTTTGATGCATTTTTTTATTATCAAATTCCATGGTTATTTGGGATTTCTAGGCCAATCTAAAATAGGCACTGCGGTCCATGTGGAAATCGAGGGTTTTTCCACATATAGGGCTAGCTATATGCGGAAAATGCCCCCAAACCTGCGTACATATGTGGTTTTTTGGCAAACAGTCGCATATGCGGCCGCGCATGAGGTTTTTTAAGTGTTCTAATGGGTAAACTTACAATTTTTTGTGCAGGACGGTCCTAGAATGGAGAGAACGTGAACATGGTGATGTAGAGGAGGTGGTAAGCGCCAATCTAATGCCTCAACAAGTGCTATGTGCATGTGGGCTCTACAAATTTTGGTGTCTTGGTGGCTTAAGGGCCAAACCAAGACTATTGCAGATGTTGGTGGATTACTGGGATCCAGACTCAGAGTCGTTCCAGATAGATGGGATGTCCCTCGCCATAGAGGTGGAAGACATATACTTTATTACTGGACTTTCCTGATGGGGGGAAGTAGTGAACCTACGTTCTCGTGTGCCCGGAGGTGGCCTGACTATAGATGAGTACATTGTGGTGTACTTCCATCTAGACATAGAGAAGGTGGGGAGTCAAATCCCAACCAACTATATACAGGTGCTGGGCCTAAAGGCCATCCTACTGACACAAGGAAGGATAGCAGGATTGGCTTCACTCCACTAGGCCTCGCGGCCTTTGATATTCTATGCAGTGGAGTGCATGAGACCCACGGTATAAGACTAGAGCACTACACTACTGAGCAACATGCAACACTAGCTCAGTGATTGTAAGATGGGAAAAGTGCAAAACTTCGGTTTCAGCAGTATACTGAGCACATTTTTCTTTGAGCATGTTCTAGGATTGAGCCCCAGAATTGATGTTCCTCTAGATAGGGTTCAAGATCCGGCCCAACGGTGTTGGGAAGATGCGATGCGCAGATTGGGAGGAGGTAGGGTGTCCAACCACTATCCAGCTGAGTTCTTTCCATGGTGGCGATGACAGATAGTTGCCATCGATTACTACCCCTATGTACAGATAGATTTTCGGGGGGACCCAGACATGCCGCTACCACCAGGTTTAGCATACGGTGACATAAGTAATGAATCTCGAACCTCGCTTTAAATTTTTGAGTTATTTTTTTTTTTGTGTTTTCTGATTATATGAAATCAAAATACATGTTTTTGGGTGACAATACATAGTGACATATACCATAAGCATGAAGATGTGGGACCATGGCGGCCTGAAGGCTTCCCTCATCATAGACAGAGGGGAAGAGGAGGCGATATCACGGTTGTGGATGTGGAGCAGATGCTCCAGAGTATTCATAAAAACTTTGTGAGGCTGACACACAGAGTTCCCATGGCACAAGTCGAGGACTTGCTTGAGGCTATGCAGTGGTGGTGGGTGTACCACGAGCATGGGTGCGATTATTCTGATGGCTAGCTAGCGCCGTAGTGACCTTCCATGATCACAACCCCCCTCCTCCTACATAGGCTTATATACCTAGGAGATAGATTTTGTATTACTGTGTATTATATTTTGGTGGCTCGAGAGCCCCATTTTTGTATTATGACACTATGTATTACCACATTTTGGATGTATATAAAAACTTTTATGATGATTGGTTTATTTATTTACATGTATAAAAATTTGTGTTTGTGATGAATTTACTATGTATGAAACAAATGCCAATCTAACATGTAGTTAGCATATGAGTCAGCAACTTGATTATTAATTCTTGGAACATGTATGTATTTTATATTGTTAAATTGTCATTCTACTAATCTCACACGTAACAATCTTCTTAATAATGTTGGATGTCTAACATGGTACAAACCATTAAGTTGTGACACTACTAACTCTGAATCAAGACATACCTCAAGAGAGAGAATGTCATGTAAAATGGCATCCCGTAGAAGCTCAATAATGGCACTATATTCAGCAACATTGTTGGAATATGGTCATAGAAATACACCTCCTGAAGACAATACCTAACCCATAGGAGTATAAATCACCCAAGCAGCAGAGGCTGAGTGTTGATTGTGATGGCTCGCACCATCCATGAATCCTATGTAGGTGGAATATTCCATTTTCATCTGCCAAAAGAAACAGAAACTAATCACAAACCTGATCACTATAAGAAAAAGACATAACTATGCAAAACTGTATAATAATATACAATAACCAGCCTTGGCTGAAAATCATGCATAGTACTTCTTGAGATAGAGCCCATTTCTAGGCTCCACCAAGGTCGTTCCTTCATAATCCATTAACTCATAAGCACCCTTCTCTAACACACGTTTGACAATGTAAGGACCATGCCACATGGGGTTAAACTTTCTTTCCCCCAAGGGTTCCTTTGGTTGATCCCACAAAAGGACCAAGTCTCCCTCACTAAACCTCCTTTGACGAACATACTTATCATACTGGACCTTTATGCGACGTTTATTTACTTCTAGAGCCACCAAGGCATCTCGACGCTGCTCATCAAGTTGCTCAAGGTGGACCAAATGATACTCTAATGGGGAAGTGTCTGGTAAGAGCTCTACAGCTAGTTTCAAAGAAGGAATATCGCACTCAACCGGCAATACCGACTCCACTCCATGTACAAGTTGATATGGAGAAAAACTTGTGGCAGTCTTAACAACGGTTCTATATGCCCACAAAGCAGGGTATAACATAATGTGCCAATTATTCTTGCTTCGTGTGATGGTTCGTTGGAGAATGGATTTGAGTGATTTATTCACTGCTTCTACCTGTCCATTTTCTTGAGGGTAGTAAGAGGAGGAATGCTCTTGCTTGTACCCTAACTTTGATGCCAACTCTTCCATCATACGATTCTAAAAGTGTGAGCCATGGTCAGTGACAAGCTCTTTCAGAATCCTGAACCGAGTAATAATCTGGTTGAATACGAAGTGTGTGGTCATCTCACCATTGGATTTAACTATAGGCATAGCCTCAACCCATTTCATGAAGTAATAAATAGCCATTATGATATGATGAGGCCACCCAGCTGAAGCCGGTTTGAATTCCATAAAATCAAGGCCCCACTTAGTGAAGGGACCGGTGGTGATGATGGGATGTAATGGGGCAGGTTTTGAGTGCATATTACGTGCAAACACCTGGAAAGGGTGGGACCTCTTGACCGCATCTACACAATATTTAAAGATCGATGACCAAAAATAACTCGCTCTTAAGATTTTTTGGGTTGTAGAAAGCCCAGATAAATGACCACCAAACACCCCTCCATGGAAATCATTCAGCGCTGCCTCAACCTCATCATGAGTTAAACAACGTTCTAAAATGGAATCTACCCCACGGTGGTATAAAGTGTTATGCACTATGAGGTAATTCTTCGACACGTGACGTAATCGTCGTCATTCATCTCGTGAGAAGTGAGTGGGGACCTTCAATGTTTGTAGATATATAATGATATCCCCATACCATGGGTCTAAAGTTGAGATTAAGAAGATGTGCTCATTGATAAATGTATCGTCACACAAACCAACTCCTCGACCTCACTTGGGAAATCTGATATAAGCTCTGCAAAAATTTATGATTTCTTCGATTTTGCCGAAACAAATTCGAGATCAAATTCTTATAGGATGACAATCGATTTATTGTATTTTCCCCCAATCATCCTTTGAGTGAGGGTGAATTGAAATGGATTGACATGGGCTACAACCAAGGTCTGGCGAAGGAGAATATAATGTCTCAACTATTGAACTGCATGTACGGTAACTAAGGCAAGCTTCTCAACATGAGAATAATGAATCTTTGCGTCAATAAGATTCCATCTCAGATAATATATGACATGCTCTTGGAGCTCATCATCCTCTTGAACCAAAACCATCCCAATCATCTCCATGGATGCGACCACATAAAGTAGAAAATCATAGCTATAGTCTGGGGGACTAATCACTGGAGCTGATGCTAGGGCTCATTTGAGCGCATCAAAGGACTCTTAGGCTCTCTCATCCCAACAAAAGGTGGTGTCCTTCTTCAAAAGACACATGAAGCCTCTAGTCGAATTGGAAAAATTGACAACGAATCTTTGTAAGAAGTTTGCCATGCCTTGCAAACATTGAATATGATGAATATTTTTCAGGGGAGACAACTAAAGTATTGCCTCAACCTTCAAAGGGTTGACTCTTATACCCTTTTTAGAAATGATGAATCCTAATAAGCGACCTAACTTCACACAAAAGATGCACTTGTGAGGATTTAACTTGACCAAATAATGGCGGCACCTTTCGAATACCAATCTCAAATGATAGGAATGTCGCATTCTCATACGATAATGAGCAGCAAGGTCATAAAAATACTTCGATAATCGATTCGAGATCATGGAAAATCAAGGTCATGGCCTGCTAAAATGTAGATCTGGCGTTCTTAAGGCCAAAAGGAATTTTCGGATATGCAAAATTTCCCCAAGGACAAATAAATGCAGTCTTATGCTGATCCTCAGGCTTAATTTGTATCTGATTATATCCAGAAAATCCATCCATAAAGGAAAAAACCTTGCTACCTGCACACTTATCCAAAATATAATCAATAAATGGTGTGGGGAAATTGTCCTTAGGACAGGCATGATTCAAATCATGGAAATTAGAACATATGCGGATCACTCCCTGCTTCTTTTCAACCGAAATGAGGTTTGAAACCCACTCCATCAAGGGAATGGGATAGATAAAACCGGCTTTCAATAGTTTCTCTATCTTTTCCTTAATCGTGGGTGCTTCCCTAGGATTCACTGCATGCAAACGTTGTTGAACAGGCTTAGTGTTGGGATAAGCCCTAATCTCGTGTTCGACAATGCGAGGGTCGATACCTGGCATTTCATCGTAAGACCAAGCAAAGATATCATGAAATTCTTTAAACAGCTTGGTCTATTCTAGAATCTTAGCATGGGAACATTCTGCCCCAATATAGACATTCTCTATCCTGCCAGGATTGCAAGAGAGCTTAATGGAACCATGGGACTACCAATCCTCTCGCTAAGAACCTCCCTAAAGTCCTCACACTCCAAGAAGTCAAGATTGGGAAGAAAATAAGATCTATGATGGAGCTCTTCCCATGGTGGCTCAACTCTTGGCATGGCCTCAATAATTGCTTCGTCTGAAGGAAAAACACTATCAAGTTAGTCATGTGCATGAAAATACTGTACTACCCATACCGGAAGCACATAAGGGTCCTCCTCCTCCATCCGCGAAGAGGAAGGATTGGGCTCTGCAACACACTCAAGATTAGCTTGATAAGCTACCATAGTTATAGGAAATGGCATGTCCATCACGATGGGATCACTCAAATTATTCGGTGTAGAAAGAATCCAAGGATCTTCCATATGACTCGTGCAAAAATATACCAATCTTATAGATGTTTAATCCTCACCGGAAGTAGACCCTATCATAAGGATAGGTGTAGGGAAAATAAAGCTTCCCATGAGGGATGGATACATGCCCACACCCACACTCCCAGTTTCCGGTTGAGAGTGCTCTACAATCGGGATCGAAGCTCCTGAAGATGCAGTAACTGATGGATTCTTGAATGACGTTTGATCAATCATAACTATCTTCCCATTAAATGGAAAGCATACCATGTGAAATAGTGAAGAAGCTACAGCTTGCATACTGTACATCCAATTCCTACCCAGCAAGAGATTGTAGTCAAGGGGCACATCAACGACCTCGAACTCTATCGCAACAGTCTTCCCTCCCAAATAGAATTTAAGGGAAGGGAGAGTCCTATGTGGCCTAAAAAATATCCCATTCAATGCAGTTAACATGGTTGCTGACTTAGACAACTTAGGGGAACCTAAACCCTTCCAACATAATAAAGACATCACAGAAGCAGCAATGCCTTCGTCAATCACAATTCACTTGATGGTCATGTTAAGACATTCTACGTGAATCAAAAGAGACACATAGTAAGCCAATCAAGGCTGAAGTCCAGTGGTTTCAAATTTAATCATGGAGGAAGAATTATCATCATTCACACCAAGGGTAGAAAGCAAATCCTTCCTTTGCAAAGGACAACTCTGAAGCACTTCTAGTGCAGACATCGCATAAGGAGTGTGGCCCAAATCCTCGACAACTAAATAGTTTTGGGCGGCTCGGGCATTAGGATTTTGTCTCGAACGCTTAAGTACTCTCTTAGGAATGCGAGGTGCAGCTTCAGGATTATCCCTAGGTTTTTCAATACGCAAAGGAGTCCCTGGTAGATTAGGTTCCTTTCCAGGGTTGGGTTGCGACGAACCATAGCCTTTCACATGGGTCACAACTTTCGTAGCACGAACCATGTTAATGAAACCACGACCACTACCCTCCATCGGATCTTGATCACCACCAAACTGATCATGGCTCCTCGAGTTCATATTTTGATTGTGAGGTAAAGGGTTAGTTAGCACAGCTAAGCCCTATGCCAAGAATCTCGAGGCTTCATCGATATGAGGGCACAAGTAAGTGAGGTGATCATCCTTACAGAACTTGCAAGGGAATTTAACCTTATGTTTAGCTTGCTTGCCCCCCCCAGCATCACGGGCATTCTTGCCATTATTAGCATTCTCATTCCTATTCCCACCCTTATGATTATTCTTACCCTTATTTTTATTCCATCAGGGCTGCTGGTTACCCTTCTGGTCCGATGATTGTACTGAAAGCACACTCACCGTTTGGGCGGGTTGAGAAGAATCCATGGCTTGTCCTGAAGTAGATTGGTTGAGTGATAATTGAGTAACTTTTTTTGCAACCAAATCTGTAGGTTTAGCACTCACACAACCCACAATTCCATCGACAAGTGGTCTAGGTTTAACTTTGGGGTCGAAACTAGAACGCCGGGCATTGGGAATGATCTCATATAACAAACTGAACTGAGCATAAATCAAATCCATTTCCTGTGCCCTAAAAATGGCTTGTTCCTCATTTTGCACTCCGGATGTAGACACATCCTTCGCTATATATGGAAATAACGACTTAAGGAACCATTCGAGGAGGAATTTCAGTGGTATAAAGGCTTTAATAAACCTCTTCCATCTACGCCACTCTTGGATATGATCCGAGATATGTGTAGCTTTATCCTACTGAAATGTTGACAAGAGTTCAGTACCAATGTCATAACGCACTGGTAGCTGGAAGTTGTTAAGAAAATTCATCACTAGGTCATCGAACAAAGCAAATGCCCCCCTAGGTAGCTCTATGTACCATTTCGTGGTAGGCCCTGTAAGGGTGCGTTGAAATAGTCTCAAATGGATTGATTCCTAATGCAAGGAATTCGAAGAGCACCATAGGTGAAAGATAGTAACATGTTCACTCGGATCCTCTGCTGGTTTGCCCTTGAATTTGGGTATGTCCAAGGGAAGCTTAGTAGGGACAGCTGGCCAAGCCTGGTCATGAGATACAGGATCATTCACCAATATTTACAAGTCAATAAGATTCAGCGTTGCAAGGAAAGGGAGCCTAGGATGATGAGGTCGATGGACCGCTCCGAAATAGTTTTGATTCACATAGGTCTGATTACCACCATGGCCTTGGCCATAGTTCCCTCGTCCTGTTTGACCCCTATAGGGTGGCATGGAAGCACCATAGTGTGGTGTACCTTGACTATTCAGAGCTACAAAGCCATAATTTGGAAAGTAAGCGGGTTTTTGATACCCACAACCATAAGGTGAAGAACCCTATCCATACTATGTCCCATAATAAGGTCCACAAGTCATCGCATGCGATGTCCCATGAGACACTCCATAGGTAGGAATATATGCTATGGAAGTAGGAATATACATACCGAAAGTAGGGATATATGCTCCAGAAGTAGTAACGTGACCTCTATAAGTATGAACATAACCTCCCGAAGCAACGGGCGGTATGTAAAATTGAGACACAAATGGTCTAGTAACCATAGTACAGACATGACTCATAGAAACGTTTCGGCCCGAAGGACCACGTGAATGAGGTGGAGGGTGAACATTCGAAGATCTAGGGATAGAGGATGGAGGGACCTGAGTAATTATGTATGTGTTATTCCCTATAGTCACTCATCTCTGATATGGTACCCTAATAGGATCGCTAACCCTAGACCTAAGAGGAATATATGATGTAGCTTCCACCACCAGGATGGAAGGTGCAATGTGACTTGTGCTCCCAAACCTCTCCACATGGTAAGGAATGAGAGTGCCCCTAGGCATAGTGCTAGGATCAAACTCGGGTTCGACATGAAATGCTAAATCATGTGTAGGAAAACCAGACATACCATAACTACCATAACTAGTGCTCACGGGTTCGAAATGAGTCTCATCATCTTCTGGCATTCCATACCGGTGATGCGGCACTAGGGAATCCACCTTAGAGTAAGTAGGTATATCATGAAATGTACCTATCTCAGAAATCACAGGACCTAACTTAGTCAAGTCGGGTGAAGGATCATAGTTAGGAGTAAACTCCCCATCTTCCACATGAATGGGACAAGGTGGTTCAAGAATACCTTCAACATGGTCTCCCATGGTGTGTGAATCAATGTGTGAAGTAGTTTTCCTGGACTATCTATTTCTCTCTCCCAAAGGAGGAGGAGATGTAGAAGGCGGAAATCTTGCTAAATGATGAGAACAAGGAGGAGCCGCACCCGAATCCACAATGACTCAAAAAATATAAAAGAATCTCTATCTACACAAACCTTAGGCAAGTTAACATGCACAGAGCAATCACCAATAAAATCTAAACCGAAACATAAGCAATCAAGGGTAGGATAAGTGAGCTCCTGAATGAAACAGGTATGCCTCACCTAGGAGAGGCTTGAGACTCCCATACACAACAAGCAGAGGTACATAACCAATTATTATGGCCCTCAGCTTTAACGTGTACACCAACTCTGTTGTCCGACCCCAACCTAGCTGGGACACCCATAGAATAACCCCTACAAAGTACCCCCTCGATATCCTAGGTAAGGCCACTAAGGTCACCTCAATATAGTCAATGCTCAAGCGGACAGTCACAGGTGGGATTGACCATATGGGCAAGGTAGCAAGGAATGAAACTCTCAAAAGAGCCCCCAGATATGAATACAATCTTAGAAATATCTCTAGTGCTATTTAGTTATGACTAGGGGTCATCCCAATCAATAACTGCTCACACTGCCTCGTGCTTAACTCCCTTTTGAGAGGAGGATTCTGAGAAACACTGGTTATACCAAGGAATTTCACACACTCACCTAGACAGACACATACCTATTGTTTTTTAGTGGTCTTGGAGAATTGACTCACAATGAACTATTCCAAGACCCTAAAACCTAAGCTTGTTGGTGAACCCTATTAAATAAAATAGTGTAGTTCATTTTAATTAAGCGTTGATTTTAATTGACTTTATTACTCAAAAGAGGGCTATGGCTGTGCAACTAATGGCGTTATGACACAACATATAGTAAAATGCACACCTAACAATCAATGCAAATGCATTGTGTCCATGAAAAACAGGGTATGCTACTACGTGAAATGCATAATTCTCTTGAAATGATAAATGCAAACTTTCCTATATGAAATCCTGACTAATACTCCAAAGCAAATCTAGTGCTAGTACTATGCAAAATTCAATATGTAATGCATGATGATAAGCAAATATTTTTGGATTTTTTGAAATAAAAATGAGATACAAAAGCAAAAGAATGGTTCTACAACCCCTAGACTCTGCAAGCACACTCAAGAAACACTCAAGCAAAGCACTAAAGTAAAAGAAATCTAATGCACTAATCCCAAAACAAAAAATCAAGAATGCAATGACAAGGACATTCTTAAAAAAAAGAAGTTTTACCCTAAAAAAACATCTCTAGTCAGAAACAGGGATGTATATAGACTCTAGAAGTATCAAAGGAGACTCAGCAATCATCAAAATTCACCCAGCAACTATCCAACTTCCTCTAGAAGGAAAAACTAAGGGCATACACGACTGTTCGTAGTAAACCCGTGTGTGTATGCGGAAATAGCAAATAAACCCGTGTGTGTACACAGAAATAGAAAAGAAACACGTGTATATACATGACTATGAGTTAAAAAATCATGTACAGGAAGAAAGGTGCATAAAACTAAAGGAAAATAGACAAGCTGAGACAAAATTCACACTAGTCAAACACCACTACGAAAACATGCCCCCAGACCCGACACAGAAACAAGAGAAAAAGAGAAATTCAAAGTTATTGATTGCCAATAGAAAACCCCCAAAGGACAACTACTAGGAATTCCCCAGCAGAGTCACCAATTCTGTTACGGAGAGAAATTCCTATGGCTTGGGATACCACAACAAATAGCTTGACTCCAGAAATCAATCCTTTCCAATATGCAATACAAATGAAACATCTAACACTAAAATATCATACCTTGTACCTTATTCTGGACGGTTGAAGTAGATCCTCGTTGAGCTTTCCAAATTCATCTTGAATTGATTAATCACGTCCTCAACAACAAGTAAACAAGATAAGCATACTATATGTCTTGGTGTTAGATCTATTATAGCATATATAATCAACAATGTATAAACATTTGAAATCATCCCATGGATAACATATTCATTCAAACATACATTATTGGACAGGGAAAGATATTTCTATAATATAAAATCAGAGATTACAATGGATACAACCTCTGTCTGCACGTCTGCGAATCAGAGAAACTGAATCCCCCACTTGGGCCTCCACCACCTTAATCCTCCATCTCTCGATAGCAAGCTCACAAGAAAAAGGCAAGCTTGGGAAGAACACAAAAGTGCTCCAAGGGACAAAGCGATGCAGATCAAGCACAAGTTTCGGCAACAATGGACTATAGTTTCTTTTCTCTCAATTCTCTCTTATGCCTTCAATGTACCAAAGAGTTCCTTATATAGATTTTCAAATGGGTAATGAAAGGTTGAATCCGAGTGATCTCAAGGAATATGGAAGGCCAAGAGTCAAGTGAGTCAGATCCATGTCAAGGAAAAATCTGAATGGATTTGGATTATGCACACATCCCGATGTATGCAGTTTTAGGGGTCAAACCCACATATATATGCGATTATGGGTTTAAAAGTCATGTATATGGATTTTCAAATGTTTTTAGGGATGGTCAAGGAAACATCAAAGGACAAAAAATTGTCCAAGGGGTCTAAGGAGTCTGCAGAGGGATAGGGGAAACGCCATACAAGTGTGATTCACCTGGAGTGGTAAAATCAGCTATAACACCAATCGGGTGTTAAGCCACAGATCAAGGGAATGTATGATATAAGAGAAGCTGAACCATCAGACCACTCTATATCTAGAACACATCATGACCGATGGATTATATATTTACAGATGCATATTAAAGAAACACACTTTTCCTAACCTATATATTATAACAAGTTGATCTTAACTAACTCCTAAGTGTCTAGATATCCTAACATTCCCCATTAAAAACAACTTGGGACAGTATTGAGGGATTTACAAAAGTGACACTATTAGGAGAAGGAAGGAAGCATTAGAGCATATCCCCCCTTAATGAAAAATTCCTAAACTCCTAACATAAATTGAATTTTAGAAAACTTCGCTTCTATAAGAGACTTGGTGAAGATGTTTGCAACTTGATCATCTATAGGGAAAAAGAGCACTTCAAGCATGTGATCATGAACAAGATTTTTGATGAAGTGCATATGTATCTCAATGTGTTTCTTTCGTTGATGTTGAACTAGATTTTTGGATAGCTTAATGGCACTTTTATTGTCACACCAAAGTGGAGTAGGATGTTGTTTCTCAAATCCAAAATCTGAAAGGATTTGTTGAAGCCATAAATCTTCCTGACTGGCATTAATGGTAGCTCAACATTCTGCTTCTGCTGAAGAAAGAGGAAGATCTTGTTGTTTCTTACAAGCCCAAACAACAGGTCCAGATCCTAGACTAAAAACATAACCCGTAGTAGACCTTCGATCATCAGGATCGCGGGTTCAATTTGAATCAGTGAAACCAACCAACAACGTCATCCCCCCTGTACTGTAATGAATCCCAAGCTAAATTGTACCTCGAATATATTGAAGTATTCTTTTCACTTCTTTCGAGTGAATTTCATGAGGTGTTTGCATATAATGGGAAACACGACCAGTGACAAAAGAGAGGTCATGATAGGAATGAGTGAAGTATAAGAGACCACCAACAAGCTGACGATACAACGTGGCATCTATTTCAAGTGAAGTACAAGTGGTAGAAATTTTGACTCTATACTGGAAGGGAGAAGGGGCTGTTTTACAATCTTCCATGTGAAAGCGATGAAGAAGGTCACATGCATACTTAGAATGAGAAAGAAATATTACTTCTTTTGTTTGTAAGACTTGGAGACTAAGAAAACAATACAAATGTCCTAAGTTTGACATTTCAAAATTTTTCTTATGACTAGATTTCACATGGGTTAAAAGCTTAGGGTCACTATGAGTAAGAATATGATCATCAACATATAGAGCAAGTATGATGAGATGGTTTCCTACTTTCTTGGTATAGACATTGGAGTCAGAATGGCATCTTGAAAAACCAGTGTCAACTAGAGAGCTATCCATTTTGGCATACCAAGCTCTAGGAGCTTTCTTAAGGCCATATAAGTATTTTTTAAAGTGATAGACAAGGCTAGAGTTATTTCGAACATATCTAGTAGGTTGTTCCATGTAAATTTCCTCCTGTAAATCACCATGTAAGAATGAATACTTGACATCCATTTGATGGAATTCCAAGTTATGTAAGAATTCAAGGGAAAGAACAAGGCAGAGGAGTTCATTTTTGCAACAAGAGAAAAGGTTTCATTGTAGTCAATCCCTTTAACTTGGGAAAAAACTTTGGAAACTAAGCTTTCCTTAAGTATTTCAACACTTGCGTCTGATTCATATTTAGTTCTATGGACCCATTTACATCTGAAAATTTTTCTTCCTTTTGGAAGAGGCACAAGATCCCAAGTATCGTTCGCCATTAAAGAAAGATATTCTTCTTCCATAGATGCATCCCAATCTAGATTTCCTGAAGCTTCTACAAAAGTCTCTCGATCATGATTCTTTGAAACTTGAGACAAAAGAGAAGAGTCTCACTGGAAATAAGAACATGTTCAATGTTGATCTCTAGAATCACTGACAAGATCACCAGCTGCTTCACAGGTTGAACTGATCCATCAAGGAAACAATTGTCCTGGTGTAATGGGAGGAATACTAGAAGGTGGAGGTGGATTTTCATCCTCACTACCATCATCAGAGACTAAAGTTGGAAGTAGAAGAGGGCACAATCGTTGAATCAGGCTCATAGGCCAAAGATGGCACAACCATCAAGTTAGGCTTGTAGGCCAAGATATTTTCATCAAATTTAACATCTCTTCTAATGATTATATCATGAAAATGTTTTTAAATAATTCTATTGTCACATCCCCTCCCATACGAGAGGACACGACTACAACACTGCCGCTATAATTTAAGCAGGGAAAGTATCCCCATGAACATAATAATAAAATGCATTGAAACAAAACATACTTAGATGCATAACAAATCCAATTATACAATGGAATAAATTCATCTATTCAAGCATTCAACATGTTCATGTAATTCATTAAAATAATACAGTTGTAGAGGTTAAATACACAAGAATACTTATGAAAAATAGTTGTCTCGCAACTAGCTATGTCGTTGCAACGTTCCACCCAACCATAGGTAGCGAGATCCTTAATCTCTCAGCACCAATGCTACCCACAAGATGGGCATGATTCCCACAAGGAATACGAGAACAATAGCAGGCTCACACATAACAAGACCATACATCCACAATCAAGCCAACACAGAGTTGGGTTTCATAAACTTCTAAGGCTACAAGCTAATAACCCCTGCTTTGCTTATTTTTTATATCAGTGGTATACATGGTATTAATACTTTGTAACTTGGATCATGTTCTAACCTATTCTTGGTGTATGGTTTCTATTATAGTTGGTGTATAAATTTAATACCTTTTCCTATAACCTCCATGGCATATTTTATATGTCATGGACTATGGCTTAAACCCTATGTATTCGATACACGTTTGGGGTTTTGTAATGCATGTTGTTTTGAACAAGGTTTAAGGGGTGGCATAAACTATACAATATGGGTTTAGAGTTGTGTTAATGGAGGCTAGGTTGGCGAAATAAATGCATCTTGGAAAACATGGCATTCAAGCTTAGGGCTTGGGCTCTTGCGTTGTTTTGGTCATAAGCAGCATGGATGTGTGAGCTCTGCATCTGCGTTGTGTGGTGGTGTGAAGCTTCGAAGGTTTATCCATGGAAGGTACGTATCTCTCTCTGGTTTAACAACGTTGTTTTTTCTGTTCAAATTTGGTTGAATGTGTACTCCTCATCGTGGCTTGTCTTTTGTTGCAGGTTGCAAGGTATCAAGAAATTGTGGGTCGTGGGTCACCCTAAGTTAATGCCATACCGATTAGGGTAAGCCCTGTTGTACAAGTTAAAACTTTCCCCTCTCTTGATGGTTATTGCGATAGATTTAAAACTCATCATGGGTTTGAATGTTTTGGCTCTCATTTTTAATTGCTGCGTTTCAGGAAATGGACTGTCTATGTAATAAAATGTAAGGCATCAGAGATGCATTAAGACTTGGGGTTTTGTTGGGTTTTAGTTCTTTTAGGATGGGAATAATGCACTATGGGTTTTTATTTAAGGATGCTCTGGGTAGTGATTTGGTTTGGTAATCTTGACAGGCTCTGCGTATTGCGAATATGTAAATATGGTTTTGCTAGTGGCGGCAACACTATTGCTTGCAATGGTGCAAGGCTGAGGTTAAACGACTGTGTAATTACCTTGTTGGTTTTTATAATGGTTATGTATATATATATACAACATTTTCATACTATTTCGATTTCGTGGTTATAATTCATATTAGTTGGACTATGTGGATTCGCAATTCTAGGTTTGAGTTCTTTTAAGTGGATTTGTTAACCATGTGGTTGGCCTTAGAGCCATGCCATTGGTGGGAATGGCATTCCCCCCATTTATGGTTGCATCTGTGTGTTGGTTAAATGACTTATCATTTTATATTTTAATTCATGGTTAATGAATACTCTGTGTTTAAGAGTCGTGATTGTGGATGTAACCCTTCCCTAGGTGTCATTGCTATTCGCATAGAGTTGACAGGGTTGAATAAAGGGTTTATGCTAATGTTTAAATTATTTGTTTCATGTAAACAACCAAGGGGAAGGAAAAACATAGTTACTGCATGTATTTTTATTTGGGTCTTTTGACCTCTATGTAGAGATTAGATATATTTAATTTTAAGTCCTGTGTATTTACAGTAGCATGGTTTTAATAGTGGAAATGCTACAACATGTGGTAGAAATAATAACGAATCCTATAGGATTCGATATGGTGACTTGTATATAAAATGGACTAAGAACAATTTGATCATGGGTTGTTATGGTTGTTACGATTATCACTGTATGGGTATGTTTGGGAATTCTTGCCTATAGGAATTGATCCTACGACCTCTATGTATTTATGCTACGTTTATGAAAGAATTATCTGTATAGCATTATGTTCAATTTTATTATGAATCGATACTATGATCTATTGTTTATTTATTCTATATTGTTAATGAGTATTGTTCATAACGATGGGGTTGATTTTATTATGAAAGAGATGGATGTATGTTGATTTTTGTAGATGTAGTTGGTATATTAATTATGTGGTTTGGTTTATTGCTTCAGACCCTTGTCTCGATATCTTGACTGTAGGTTTGATTTAATGTTTATTTTTAGATATGAAAATAATGGACTTATAATGTGGTTTAGTTAGATTCTAGCCTCAGACCATTAGAGGTATCGATAGCTTGACTGTTGTCATTTTTAATTCATTAATTTCTAATGGCTCTGTTTATAATTAAATAATGGAGATGATTTGTTTTCTTAGGTTAATAATTTAATCAGTTTTCTAATTATATTTGATTTAAATTTTGTATTTAATTAGCCCCTTTTCTCCTAAATATAGTTCTGTTGGCAATATGAAATATGCCATTAAAATACATAGGTAAAATAAACATATAGAATATCATGTTTAGAGTAATTTCTAGCTCTTAGGAAAAACCAATTTAAGCTATGAAATAAAACGCAGAAATAAATTGGAAGAACAAAACCCTTGAATTTCTTTTAGATAGAAATACATTTCAACCTAGTGTTTAGAGATAATACATAAAATATTATAAACAAGAAATAAATTGCATACATAGGGTTAGAAATATAACATAAACCCTTAAATATCCTAACAAGAAATATAATAGATAATGGAATGGAAAAACATCAAGAACGTCATGCCTGTATGGTGAAGCTATTCCAATGGATGAAAACCCATACACTTAAATACCTAGGATTAATAAATTCACAAACATATCTAACCTCTATCTAGATAACCGAATCACTTGGAAACTACCAGGTTCCACCCAACCATGACCCAGAATCATTCCTGTTTTTCCTCTGGATCCCCCCAAGCTGGTTTCAACATGCAAGTAGTTTAGAGCTCCTAAGGTAAGGCTTCCCTAACTAGGATATCAGGTCTTAAATCAGTTCTCCTTTTTCCTCTTAAATTTTTCTCCAAGAACTCTCTTGAGAATAAACATGCAACAATAATGATTCACCAAAAATATGGAAGAGATCCCCAAGCCTCTCTTTGGCTTGGGTCTTTATAGGCAGACTTTTCAGTCAAAGGGGAAGTTAAATAAATAATCATTTGATTTCTTGATTTAACCATTTTATTTAATGTAGGCACTTTTAATATTTAACTTAGGAACTTTTAACTAGTTCCTATTTAGACCTTTGTAGGTATTTTACTATTTAGTTATCTTTAAGTAATAATAATAATAATAAATGGAGCCTCTAATTTCTTTCTCATACATTAAATATTATTACTGTGTTTACTCTTATACATACCATGTATAAAATATATATAGTTATATATCTATTATTTGTTAGCATTTGTCTTTAGGTATAATATAACATGATCCCTAAACTTATGACACTTTCTTTATTAAGGCCGTTAGGTAGGTGGTGAGGTCTACTAGGATAGGAAACTCTAAACATCATTGCATGTTGGATTCCCTCATATAACATGGTAGTTCTTCAATACATGATGAGATACATAAATTCAAGATTTCATTTAATCACTTAAAAGTAAGTAAGATGAGATCAATATTTTACCCGAGTTGTTTTTACTCAAAATCATTAATTTTTTTCAGTAACCCCTAGCGCTTATACAGAGCCCATACTCAATTCTAAAAACAAGGAGTTACAAACTTAGTGCAATTCCAAAGCTCCTCGCTCAACACTAATGCTAGGATGTATTTGTAGGATACACCTAGGGATACAATGGCCAAGGATCCGATGTTCCAGAGCTTATTCTCAACATAAAATTGGAAGGCTCCATGGCTCAACACAAAGGTTTACATAATTCATGTGTTCCATGGCTCCTCGATCAACACAACAAAACACTCATGTGCTCCAAAGCTTCTTCCTCAACATAACATAAACACTCATGTGCTCCAGAACTTCTTCCTCAAATATACAACATTGAAATACTCATGTGTTCCAGAGCACCTTGCTCAACACAAAATTTCTCATCAATCATGTGCTTTAGGGTCCACGCCCAACACATAAAATCATACATAAAACATATGTAACTGGCTTACTCCCAATATATCATACAAATCATCATGTTCATATGTAGTGGGGTCCTAGACCCAATATATCAAAATTAAACATCAAAGTAACATCATAATTAATGGGCCTTGTGCCCATAAGTGTTAGGTCAAAATTAGGTCAAAATTCAGGATATTACAAGTTGCAATCCATAAAGTCCACCCCACACCTTATGAAGGGACTGATGGTGATAATAGGATGTAATAGGGTGGGATGTGAGCACACCTTTTGTTGAAACACTTGGAAAGGGTGGAACCACTTGACCACATTAACACTATTTGAATATTGATGACCAATAATGTTTGGGTACACACGGTAGTCCCAAAATAATGAACACCTAGAGCAGCTACTCACACAAATAGATCACAGATCTACACACCGATGTTTTGATGTGGTTTAAACCCTCGAGAGGGAAACACTCCATGACTCCAACCGAATAGCTACTTGAGAATTTTATTATGCAAAAGAAATAAAGTTACATATGAGCTTCTTATAATCGATCAAATAGCCAATGAACCTCCATGTTATTTAAATAGATATCATGGACCAATTGGGTGTTAGGCCACAGATCAAGGGTAGGTATGATATAAGAGAAGATGAACCATCGGACCACTCTATGCCTAGAACATATCATTACCGATGGATTATATATTTATAGATGCATACTAAAGAAACACATTTTTCCTAGCCGATATATTATAACAAGTTGATCTTAACTAACTCCTAAGTGTTTAAATATCCTAACATCCCCTATTAAAAACAACTTGGGATAGTATTGAAGGATTTACAAAAGTGACACTATTAGGAGAAGGAAGGAAGCATTAGAGCATATCCCTCCTTAATGAAAAGTTCATAAACTCCTAACATAAATCGAAGTTTAGAAAACTTCTCTTTTATAAGAGACTTGGTGAAGATGTCTGAAACTTGATCATCTGTATGAAA
Organism: Pseudotsuga menziesii; assembly: GCA_001517045.1. Taxonomy (NCBI): domain Eukaryota; kingdom Viridiplantae; phylum Streptophyta; class Pinopsida; order Pinales; family Pinaceae; genus Pseudotsuga; species Pseudotsuga menziesii. The sequence goes on along the minus strand of LPNX010060475.1, from coordinate 253,724 downwards.
AAAGAGCACTTCAAGAATGTGATCATGAACAATATTTTTGATGAAGTGCATATGTATCTCAATGTGTTTGTTTCATTGATGTTGAACTGGATATTTCGATAGCTTGATGGCACTTTTATTGTCGCACCAAAGTGGAGTAGGATGTTGTTGCTTGAATCCAAACTCTAAAAGGATCTGTTGAAGCCATAAAGCTTCCTGACAGGCATTAATTATGGCTTGATATTATGCTTCTGCTGAAGAAAGAGGAAGATCTTGTTGTTTGTTACAACCCCAAATGACAGGTCTAGATCCTAGACTGAAAACGTAACCTGTAGTAGACCTTCGATCATCAAGATCACTGGTTCAATTTGAATAAGTGAAACCAACTAACAGTTCCATCCCCCCTGTACTGTAATGAATCCCAAACTAAATTGTACCTAGAATATATGAAAGTATTCTTTTCACTTCTTTCGAGTGACTTTCATGAGTTGTTTTCATATAATGGGAAACACCACCAATGATAAAAGAAAGGTCATGATAGGAATGAATCAAGTATAAGAGACCTCTAACAAGATAACGATACAAGGTGGCATCTACTTCAGGTGAAGTACAAGTGGTAAAAAGTTTGACTCTAGACTAGAAGGGAGAAGGGGCTGGTTTACAATTTTCCATGTGAAAGTGATGAAGAAGGTCACATGCATACTTAGAATGAGAAAGAAATATTCCTTCCTTAGTTTGTAAGACTTGGAGACTAAGAAAATAATACAATTGTCCTAAGTTTGACATTTCAAAATTTTTCTTAAGACTAGATTTCACATGGGTTAAAACCTTAGGGTCACTATGAAAGAATATGATCATCGACATATAGAACAAGTATGATGAGATGGTTTCCTAATTTCTTGGTATAGACATTGGAGTGAAAATGGCATCTTGGAAAACCAATGTCAACTAGAGAGCTATCCATTTTGGCATACCAAGCTCTAGGAGCTTGCTTAAGGCCATATAAGTATTTTTTAAGGTGACAAACATGGATAGAGTTATTCTGAACATATCCAGTAGGTTGTTCCATGCAAATTTACTCCTGTAAATCACCATGTAAGAATGAATACTTGACATACATTTGATGGAATTCCAAGTTATGTAAGGATTCAAGGAAAAAAACAAGGCGAATGGAGTTCATTTTTGCGACAGGAGAAAAGGCTTCATTGTAGTCAATCCCTTCAACTTGAGAAAAAAATTTGGAAACTAATCTTTCCTTAAGTCTTTCAACACTTCCATCTGATGCATACTTAGTTCTATGGACCAATTTACATCTAACAATTTTTCTTCCTTTTGGAAGAGGTACAAGATCCCAATTATCGTTCACCATTAAAGAAAGATATTCTTCATCCATAGATGCATCCCAATCTATATTTCCTGAAGCTTCTACAAAAGTCTCTAGATCATGATTCTTTGAAGCTTGAGACAAAAGAGAAGAGTCTCACTGGAAATAAGAACATGTTCGACATTGATCTCTAGGATCATTGACAAGATCACCAGCTACTTCACATGTTGAACTGATCCATCGAGGAAACAATTGTGCTAGTGCAATGGGAGGAACACTAGAAGGTGGAGGTGGATTTTCATCCTCACTACCATCATCATAAACTGGAGTTGGAAATCTTCCAAGGAAGTTGGAAGTAGAAGAGGGCACAATCGTTGAATCAGGCTCGCAGGCCAAAGATGGCACAACCATCGAGTTAGGCTCGTAGGCCAAGATATTTTCATCAAATTTAACATCTCTTCTAATGATTATATCATGAGAATGTGGTTAAAGAAGTCTATTGTAACATCCCCTCCCATACAAGAGGAAATGACTACAACATTGCTGCTATCATTTAAGCGGGGAAAGTATCCCGATGAACATAATAATAGAATGAATTGAAACAAAACATACAAACATACATAACAAATCCAATTATACAATGGAAAAAATTCATCTATTCAAGCATTCAACATGTTCATGTAATTCATTAAAATAATACAGTTGTAGAGTTTAAATACACGAGAATACTTAGCTTGAAAAATAGGTCTCCCGCAACTAGCTATGTCGCTACAACGTTCCACCCAACCATAGGTAGGGAGATCCTTAATCTCTTAGCACCAATGCCACCCACAATATGGGAATGGTTCCCACAAGGAATACAAGAACAATAGCAGGCTCACACACAACAAGACCATACATCCACAGTCAAACCAACATAGAGTTGGGTTTCATAGACTTCTAAGGCTACAAGCTAATAACATATGGGTTCCTTGGACTTACTCAGCCAAGCCAACAATCACCCCAACCATAGTCAACAATCTAACAGATGGATTCCTTGGACTTACTTAGCCAAACCAACAATTGGATGAACTTCACCACCAAATACAGGTTCTGGGTATGGACCAAAAATGTCATGTAAACAAAAAAAGTGATTTCAGAAAATGTTCTTGAGCATTAAAGAGGAAAAATGACCTCCCTGAACACCCAAAACGTGGATCCGAATTAAGAAAATTCCTATGGGAATTTCAGGAGAAAATTCGGCCTCAACAAAAACCCAAAACGGGAATCTCTGCTAGCCATTCACACAACAACACAAAAATGGATTTTCTGGGCATGGAAAAAATGAGGAAATGACAACAATTCATAAGGAAAACTCCAACTTCATCACAGGGGAAAAATGACCTCTTTAAAACCCAAGATCATGATTCCCTCCTTCCCATTCTCCCAACAACACAAGAAATGAATTTTCCCAGTTGTGGAATGAGGAAACAACCACAAAAACATGAAGGGAATAGCCCATGAGCTCCAACACAAATGAGAATGGGTGAGGAATGAAATACATGGGTGAATAATGTATTGGGCATGCATTTCCAAGCATTTACTTTCCCAAGAAGTCAAAAACTTATTTTCCAAAAATGGATGGATTTCCCAAATTCGAATTTGACTCCCATACTCTTCCCATCCCCATACATTAACTTTCTGCAACCAACTTCTAGATGACTAAGCACAAAAGTCAAAATGGGTATGTGACAACTTTATGGGTTCTCCCTTAGACATTTGTATTTTCTCCATTGGTTCAAAGGTTTGAATATTTACCCTCCCTATTCCTTCTAAAATCATGTCCCCATCTCTTTCATGTTGCAATGCATAGCTAGTTGTGGAATTTTTATTAATTTTTATTTTACAATATGTCTCAAAACATATTGTGCCTGGATAGCAGATAAACCGTTGGCATCAATTTTAATCGCTGATAAATAAACCTTAAATTGATGGCGGGGCCTTTGCATTGAGATCCAAACCATGATTAAATAATGATATTTACATCATATGCAATTCAATACCATGGGGTTGAAACTGGGGTGTTACATCTATAACTTTTTACATCTTCAGAATATCCAACAAATATGCACTTTTCACTTTTAGGCTGCAATGCTTTCCATTTTTCATCCGGAATGTTAGCCCATGCTTCACTACCAAACACACAGAAGTGACTTATATCTGGTTTAATTTTACTCCATGCTTCTTCTGGTGTGATACCTTGTAAATATTTAGTGGGGGTGTGAGTAACTATGTAATTTTCACAATTTATGGTTTCAACCCAAAATTTAAGACTTAGTCCCCTAGATTGGATCATACAATTAGCCATTTCTATTAAAGTGTGGTTCTTCCATTCAGCTACACCATTTTGTTGTGGTGTATATGCAACAATGTGTTGTTGTTGGATTCCTTGTTCAGTGCATAAAGCAATGAACTTATTATTAACATATTGTCCTCCATTATCATATCTTAACTTAAGAATTTGATGACCAAATTATTTTTCAACAAGGCACCTGTAGGAAAAGAACATGCTAAATATTTCATTCCTATGTTTTAGGAAATAAACCCAAGTGCGTCTCGAGTAATCGTCAATGAAAGTTGAGAAATATTTGAAACAAGAAAAGGAAGTCGATGGAATAGGACCAGACAAGTCACTATGCACAAGCTCCAAGGGAACCGAGGCGTTCCAAGATGCACATTTGTCAAAAATGTCCTGATGATATTTTCTGAGTACACAACTGGAACAAACACCATCCCTACAAGATACCATCAGAAGACATATAACCATATTGTATTTATATAGTTGTTGCAATGATTGAGAATTTAAGTGACCAAATCGCTCATGCCAAAGTTTGCTCAAGTTATCACTATGAACAACAAAAATTGAAGGAAAAGGTTATGACTCAAAGTTCTTAAATTTGTGCAAGTTGGTAATATCATCAATAATTCTGGTAGCTAAGACATGTTGAGGATATTTAAAATCCTTTATTACAACTCGGTGAGGTGTAAACGTTACAGTTTTAACTTCACCAGAATGAGTGATTTGATAGATTAACAACAAATTGTAGTAAATTCTTCAAACACATAGTACATCACTAAAATTACCATTATCTATAAGAACTATTCCAGATCCTACTACCCTTAGAGATGTATCATCACCAAAAAATATTTGTTTGGTGTTACATTCATGCATAATAGAAAATATGGCTTGATAAGATGCTCCAGAATCAACGAGCCATTCATTTGCATTAGAAGAAGAAGATGTAGTATAAGGAATAACCAGAAACACAAAGTGCATGTCCATGAGAGGTATATTCTAAACACGAATCTAGGTTAATGTGGTGCTTCTTCATTGCTTCTTCCAAGGCTTCCATCTTCTTGAAACACTTAGATTCATCATCATTATCTTTCCTACAATAGTTGCAATGATGCTTAGTCTTCTTTCCTTTTGGCTTGGATCCTTTGTCATTTTTTAAAGGAGCTGACTGAGAGGGTTTGGGACCCTTGCTTGGTTTATTATTGGGAAAATTTTGTTTCTTGGGAGGCTTAGACTTTTCTTTTTGTTGGGCCAATAAGGATTTCCCATATGTATCTACATTGCTAATAATTCCAAGATGTATGAGCTCATATTTATCTCTAATCAAGGAATCACAAAAGGATTCAAGACTAGTCTCTATATAGCTAGTTGGATTCAAGGATTCCTTCATGGAGTAAAATGTAGATACAAAAACAGAATATGTAGGCTTAAGTTTGGAAATAATATAATAAATGCATTCCTTATTTTTCCTCTTAATTTTGCAGTCTACACATAAGAGTTTAAGAGTTTTGTACTTAGATAAGTAATCTTGAATGCAATAAAAATCACTCAAATTTAAACAAATCAACTCATTTTCGAGTTGATGACCTTGAATTTCATTGTTTTTACCAAATACATCTTCTAAATTTTCCCAAGCTTTATCAGGTTTATCAATTCCAGATATGTGCAATCACAAATCAATCCACGAGCTTCATCATATTTATTTGACCATTTTATTTTCTTATCTTCATCAGTGGGTTATGTTTCTTTCCCTGAGGTAGTTCTAAAAAGTCCCCTACTTTGTAGAACATCCTCCATATGATATCTCCATGAGAAATAGTTGGAATTGGTAAATAGAATATGAAAAAGGGCAGACATATTGGAAACTAATGGCTAAAAAAAAACAAACCAATGGTCTATATTCAAAGAGCTTGAAAATTCAGGTTGTTTAAAAAAAAACGGAACTGAAAACTTATTCCAGGTGAGGAAGTTATGCTTGATTAAATAAAATATTGAAGATGTCCCCAATATTGACGTGGAAGATAAAGAATTGACCAACTAAAAAAAAGAACCTCCCTCTTCCCAAGATGAACCTTGGAAACTCAGTTTACAATAAAGTTGCTTTAAGTGAATCACTTTTGTAAAATAAGTGGATTTCAATTTTACAATGATGTTAATTAAAATATTGTAGCAAAAAACTAAAAAACTTAAGTGACTCACTTTTCTAATTTAAGTGAGATACACTTTTACAATAAAGTAACATAAAATTATAAATTGCATGCACTTTTTAGAAAAGTAATTTAATAAGAGTTGAACACAATACCTATTAAGGAATAAAACAACATTGAACTAAGTGAGCCTATATTAAAAGGTAGGTGAATGAAGAGAAGGAGGAAGGTTTTCTTTTTTTCTTTTTTTTTTTAATCTTCTATCTCGATCTCTGTGCTTGCTTCTTTTCTTGGAAATCACACCAAAAACAGAAACAAAACAAATGTTTCCACACTTTTGGGGTTAGATCTCATTAGCTTTCCCAAAATGTCTATGTTTTCTCTCTATTTTGGATTCTCTATGATCGCATAAGGTGCAAGGAAAATGGCACATGTAGTAGAAAAAAACCTTTCATGTATGTTTCTGATTCGCCATGATTGCACAAGGTTCACGGAAAAGAGAATATGCAAATAGGGAATACAACAATCTGAAACTAAAACAAAATAAGAACTAATAATAAATCTGATAAAATATGAGAATTTAAAAAAAAAATTAAAAAAAAAAGTCATTGTAACATTATATCTTTAGATCTGATGAAATGGGCGTATCTAGAGCAAACAAAAACTATTTTCGATCAAACAAAAACTATTTCCCAATGGAAACAACACTCTTGATGCAATGGAACAACTTCCACAACCCAATAATGCACAAAACATTCTGAACAAAAAACCCTTTCAAAGCTTTAGCAAAATGAGTTCAAGATCTAGATCATCAACGAAAGCGGATCTTCATAAACGCTTTCATACCATGTTTGGGTACATAGGGTACTCCCAAAAGAATGAACACCTAGAGAAACAACTCACACTAGAATATCAAATATTGACGCACCATTGTTTTGACATGGTTTAAACCCTGGAGAGGGAAACACTACACATCCCTAGCCAAATAGCTACTTGAGGCAATTTATTATGCGAAAGAAAGAAAGATACAAATGAGCTTCTCATAACCAACCAACTAGCCAATGACCCTCCATGATATTTAAATAGATATCATGGACCAATCGGGTGTTAAGCCACAAATCAGGGTAGGTATGATCTAAGAGAAGGTGAACTGTCGGATCACGCTATGTCTAGAACATATCGTGACCATCGGATTAGATATTTAAAAATGCATACTAAAGAAACACAGTTTTCATAACATATATATTATAACAAGTTTATAATAACTAACTCCTATGTGTCTAAATATCCTAACAAATAATAACCCTCTCTAAGTATTTTTCGGTTGTAGAAAACCCAGATAAATGACCACCACATGCCCCGTCGTGGTAATATTTCAACATAGTATCAACCTCATCATGGGCTAAAAAACGATGCAAAATGGGATCCACCCCCCAATAGTACAATGTGTTCCTAATAATAAGGTAGCTCTTAGCATTATGCTGTAAATCTCCATGTTCATCATGTGAGAGGTGAGTAAGAACCCTCAAAGTCTGAAGATAGATGACGATATCACCATACCAAGGGTATGTAGTGGAAATGAGGAAAATATGTTCATCCAAAAAGGAATCCTCATGGATCTCATCTTCATCTAGACCAGTGAGATCTGACATGAGCTCAAAAAAAACTAACAAATTCTTTCACTTTTCTGAAACAAACTCGAGGTAAAATTCTTGCAAAATAACAATTCATTTATTATATTTCCCCCCTATCATTCATCTAGTCAAGGCAAACTAAAATGGATTGATATGAGTTTCGACTGTAGTCTGGAGAAGAAATATATAATGTCTCAACCATTCTACTGCATGAATAGTTACTAATCCTGACTTCTTGACACGACTATATCAAAGTTCTACATCAATGAGAATTCGACTATGATAGTAGATAACGTGCTCCTGGAGATCATCTTACTCTTGAACCAGAACCATCCCAATCCTTTATTGAGACGTGACCACATATAATATGAAATAATATATATAGTCAGGTGGACTAGGCATGGGGGGCTAGTTCCAAGTTTTTATTAAGTGCATCGAAGGACTCTTGTGTTTGCTCATCCCATATGAACGGAGTATCCTTCTTCAACAGGAGCATCAAACCCTTGGTCAAATTGGAGAAATGGGAGAAGATTCTTCATAAGAAGTTCTCCATCCCTTGGAGACTTTGAATATGTCTAATCATGTGTGGGGGAGACAATCATAGTATTGCATCAAACTTCAAAGGATCAACCCTAATCCCCTCCTTGGATATGATAAATCCTAATAAATGACCTACGTTCTCACAAAAGATGCACTTTTGAGGGTTTAACTAGATTTGATAACGATGACATCTTTCAAAAACCAAGTGCAAATGATCTAGGTGATCCACTCTCAGATGAGAGTGAGAAACTAAATTAATCCAGATAAACCTCAATAATACACTTAAGGTCTTGGAAATAAAAGCTCATGGCCCACTGAAAGGTAGCTATGAAGGTTTTAAGGATGAAAGGCATCTTCTAGTATGCAAACGTACCCTGAAAAATGAAAGCAGTATTGTGTTCATCCTCATGTTTAATTTGAATTTGATTATTCCCTGAAAACCATACTTAAACGAGAATACTTCGCTTCGAGCACATTCATCTAAAATTTGTTCTATGAATGGTGTGGAGAAATTATCTTTTAGATAAGATTTCTTCAGGTTTTTGATGTCTATGCACACACAGATGGTCCCCTTCTTCTTATCAACCAGAAAGGGATTAGATACCCATTCAATCAAGTGAACCAGATAGATAAATCCATTTTTAAGTAAATTTTCTATCTGAACCTTAATGGAGGGAGCCTTACGAGGGTTCATCACACGTAAACATTTTCAAATAGGTTTAACATTAGGATATGTTTTAATCTCATGTTCAACAATGCGAGGGTTTATTCTTGTATTTTGTCATATGACCAAGTAAGAACATCATGAAATTATTTAAACAACTTGGTATATATCTTAATTTCATTAGGAGAACAATCTACACCAATGTAAACATTTTCAATTTTTCTAGGGATCTGAAAAATGTTGATAGGAATTGTCAGTGATATATTATCCATGTTCCTTATGGAATATATAGCATGAGTTCCTAATGGGGCCATGAGATAACCAACATTATCGCTAACAGTCATCCTAAAGTCATCATGCTTGATTTGTTCGAGATCTGGGAGGAAGTAAGAGAGATGGAGAAACTCCTGCCAAGGGTGTTAAGGAGCATTCATGACCTCAATAATTGCTTCATCTGAAGGAAAAAAATAATCAAGGAAATCATATAAGCATGACGAAATTGACCACACAAGGAGGAAGTGAAAAGATATCCTCCTCTTCTGTACACATAGAGGAAGGACGAGGGTCTATAGTGGAATCAAGAATATATTGATAAGTAACATTCATTGTAGACAACAACATCTCCATCGTGGTAGGTCTAGATTCTTCATCTGAAGTGCTCATAGAAGGGAGAGTCCAAGGGTCATCCAATTACATAGTTAAAAATGGGACCGGACTGAATGATGCCGAATCACTACCAAGAGTGGAACCAATAGATAGGATTGGTGCTGAAATATTGAAAGATCCCATCAACAAAAGATACATTCCAACACCAACATTATTAGTTTTTGGCTGAGAATTATCGATAATGGGGATTGTGGATCCTGAAAACGTAGTTGAAATGGAATTATTGAATGACATTTGTTCGATCGTGACAATATGATCCTCAAAAGGGAACCAAATGACACGAAAAATGGAAGACATGAACACTTTGATAATGTAAATCCATTTCTACCCCAATAAATACTGTAGTTGAGGGGTGCATCAACCACCTCAACCTTGATCGACATGGTCATCCCTCCAATATGGAATTGAAGAGAGGTAAGGATACCATGTGAACTAAATGAGCTTCTATCAAACATGTTCAACATGGTCATAGATTTCGACAATTTGGTTGATCCAAGGTCTTTCCAACAATCCAGAGACATCATAGAGGTTGCAATGCCTTCATCAACAACTGTTTATTGTGTTATTAAGACACTCCACATGGACTAGAAAGCCACATGCCAAAGGAAAGTGAGGTTGGACCTCATTAGTTTCAATTATAACTTTCATGGAAAGATTAGGATCAACCATCCCAAGAGTAGACAACAATGCTCTCCTCTGCAAAGGACAAGTCTAAATAACTTCTAGAGATGACATCGCGCGGGGAGTCTAACCCAAGTCCTTGAATATAGAATAATGTTGGGTGGCTTGAGCATTAGGATTGTGCCCCAAGTGCTTTAGGACTCCCTTAGGTATATGAGGAATAACTTTAGACTTATCAATATGGAAAGGAATCTCATGGGGCGCAAGATCTTTACCCATGTTGGGTTGTGATGGACCATAATATTTCGAGCGAGTCACAACATTAGTAGCTGACATCATGTTGATACAACCATGGCCACCTTCCTTGTTCAGAGGGTTTTGATTCCCAGCAGAACTACTTCGGTGTCCATGTTCCTCGAAGCCATATTTTGAGTATGAGGTAAAGGGTTCATCAACACACTTGGGATCTGTGTGATGAACTTCGAGGCATCTTCAATACAATGGCACAAGTATGTGAGATGGTCTCCCCCAAAAATAATGCAAGGGAATTTAACCTTTCACCTAGGTTTCTTGTCCCCCCCAACATTATCTCCATTATTGTCATTTTTCTGGTTCTCCTTCTTATTCCCACCACTTTTACTATTTCTTCCCTTCCTTCTATTCCTTCAAAGTTTCTTATTACCCTTTTGTCTAACGAATATACCAAGAGAACATTTACTGAGTGGGTGCGATGGAATGAATTCATAGCTTGTCATGTCGCAGAATTATTAATAGACAAACTTTGCATTTGATTCATAACTTGGTCTACAACTTTGGTACTCATGGAGCCAACAATACCATCGACATGTGGACCAGGTTTGAACTTAGGTTCAAAGTTTGATTGTGGTGCATCAGGGATAATATCATAAAGGAGCCTAAACTAAGCATAAATCAAGTCAAAATGTTGATCTCTAAAGATGTCTTGCTCCTCATTTGTCACTATAGATGTTGAAACATCCTTTGCAATGTAAGGAAACAAGGATTTGAGGAACCATTCCAACAAAAACTAGGGAAGAATGTTGGCCTCAATCAACCTCTTTCGTTTGCGCCACTCTTGAATATGATCAGAGCTATGTGCAGCTTTATCTTGCTGGAATTTTGACAAGAGCTCTGTGCCGACATCGTACCATATCGATAGATGAAAGTGGTTAAGAAAGGTCATGGATAAGTCATTAAATGTTTGATATGTGCCCCTAGGTAACTCAATATACCATTTTATGATGGGAATCAGGAGGGTGCGTTGAACCAGTCATAAAGGAACAGAGTCATGGTTCAATGCTTTTGAAGAGCACCATAGGTGGAAAGTATTCACATGCTATCCAGGGCCCTCACCACTCTTACGTTCAAACTTAGGGATGTCTGAAGGAAGCTTGAAGGGAACAATCGACCACATCATATCATGAGATACCAGATCATTAGTCAACTTCGAAAGGTTAGGAAAATTCAAAGTAGCTAAGAAAGGGAGCCTAGGTTCTGCCATCTAGTTCCATGCTCCCTGAAAAGGTTGGTTCATATAAGGATGAATTTAGTGAAGGAAATGTCCTTGGCCAATTGTATCATAACCACCTCTTGTATGACCCATAAAAGGTTTCATGTGAATGTGATAGTTTGGTATACCTTGAGGATGAGGCACCATATAACGATAGTTATAAGATTGAGAGATGATTTTACCCCCAGGCACATAAAGAGGTATGTAACCTCCCAACACAAATACACCAGCTGACGAGGGAACATCATGGTTAAATGGAGCACCACTTCCCAAAGGACAGTACGAGATATATGGAGGATTTGACATAAGAAATGAATTTTAAGGAAAACATGTGGTGGACAATCAGACATAATATGGAATGTGACATGTAGCCCCAATTTTCACATATCTATGATGACCTCCATAAGAGTGAAAACCAATGTTAATACTGGATGAAGGTTCTGTGAACACCAGTGTTAAGACGGGATGAATGGAACATCAGTGTTATGAACTCTCCCAAATCTATCAATGAGGAAAGGGATTGTGGTTCCCGTAATCCCAACATGAGGTTCCATAATAGGATCAACGATAGATGGAAGGATAGTAGTAGTAAGGTCCAACATTCCAAATTTAAAAGGACAGGTTCTAGAGGGAAATTGACGAGTCTCACCACTTGAAATTCACTAGGGAAACCTCTAATGGATAGTTGTAAAGTCTGACAACTGGGGTTGTGTAGTATAGGAAGTACTAACCCTGTGAGGGCCAGTTTCAACTAGATTCCTAGGTATTTCAAAGGTAGTATTCCCCATTCTAGAGAATGGATAAGGAGGGAACCTTGGGTTCTCAGATGTAGTGCTCATAGTGAGAACAGTGTGTCAATCACAATGTGTAATTTTTTTCCTAGAACGCCTAGTCGTCTTCTGAGGAGGAGGAAGAGGGTCACAAGGAGAAAGTACCGCTAATCGTTGAGATCGACAGAGTGCCATAAATCGATCCATGATGACTCCAAAAAATAAAAAGGATCAACAAATTATGATCACTAAATCCATATAGTGCACAAAGAGCACACCCCTAAGTAAAGCTAAGTCAGATGAAAATAATCCAAGAGGGAGGATAAGTGAGCTTATCAATGCAGCAGGTATGTATCACCTAGGAGAGGCCTAAGACTCCCATACACTACAAGAGGAGGTGTGTAACCAGCTATAGTGTCCCTCAACTTGAATGCATATAGTGACTTTGTTTTCCAACCCATACTTGGAAAGGACACTCATAGAATAACCTCTGCAAGTACGCATTGCGATACCTAGCTAAGGAAAATAAGGTCACCTCAATATAACCAATTCTCAAGAGGATAGTCATAGGCGTGATCTACTGTATGGGAAGGGTAACAAATCTCAAAGCCTGAAAGCACCAAAGGTACCTCAAAAGCCCCTAGAAATGAATAAGATCCTAGGAATATCTCTGGCTCTCAACAGAAAGTGGCAAAGGGGCTATCCCCACCACTAACGTGTATGTTTCCTTGTGATTAACTCATGTGTAAGAGGAGCCTCTTGAGAGCACCAATTATAACAATGATTTCACTTCTCACATGCATAGAAGATAATTGTTTTTTTCACATTCTTGAAAATATTTTCTCACGAAACCCTATTCCAAGAATCTATAACCTAAGCTTTTTGGTGCATCTCTATATAAAAAAAAGTGTAATCAATTTTAGGTTAAGCATCAATTTTAATAGTTGTTATTGCTCAAGGGTAATGAAAATGAAACTAGTGATATTATGACTCAGTAGTGAAATAAATATGCATACCTAAAAAACAATGCCAGGTGTAACTAGTTTTTAAACATGAAAAAGGGGGTACACCACTACATGAAATGCAAAATTTTCTCTTCAAATTCCAAAGAAATCATTCCTATATGAAATATTGAACACTTTTACATCTAAGAAAACCTAATGCAAGTACCATTTTAATGCAAATGCATAATTCAAAACATGCCAAAAATAAAAATATTTTTGTATTTTGATTATAAATGTTATAAAAATGCAATAAACAGACTATATAAACTCCCAAACCCAGTAACAAGTATCAGACACAATCCAATCAAGAGTCTGAGACTAAGAAGTCAAATGCAATAATAATAAAACAAAAAGGAGATAAATGGAAAGAACAAATATTAAAGAAAAACAAAGAAAAAATCATTTCTAGTTAGCACAGAAGCAGTAAAAAAACAACACATGCACCCAAGAAGACTAAAAAACACTCGCAAACCACCCAGAATCTCCCCAACATCAAGATATCAATCAAAAATAGAGGTGTAAATGAATTTTCATAGAAAACCCACATACATATGAGACTGTATGTGCTACAACTTGCATGTATATGCGACAATTACCTCTATGACCCTCCTATACAAAGATATAGGTGTTTAAAAGGTAGGCTAAGAATCAGATTACTTCAAGGGATTTTAGATGGGTTAACATACTCTTGAACGCAACACAGAAACAAAGAGAAGAAAATATAAAATCAAGTATATCATGCATCCAAACCCAACAAAAAGGAAAATATCGAGCGGACTTGCCAATTCTGTTACAGAGAAAACTTCCTATGGATTGGGGTGGACCACAACAAATAGTATGACACCGGAAATCAATCCATTTCCAACATGAAAAATATATAAACAAGACTAACACTAAGGGATAAGAAGCGTACCTTATTCTAGCCATTCATAGAATAACCCCATTGAGCTTTCAATCACACTTGTACCTGCATTGCATCATTAACAATGGCAAAATACACAAGCATGATAGATATAAAGTGTTAGAATCTACTCTATCATATTCAAATCCAACATATAATGAAATCAACTACATCCATGGATTCAAATATTCATAGTTACACAAGTAATGGACAAGAAATGGATATTTATATTAATGTAAATAGAGATACAAATGAAAACCTCTATCGGCACGTCGTCAAAATTGAGAAACTGAGTCCTCCACTTGGGTCTCCACCACTTCAATGCTCCATATGAAGCAAATCTCACAAAGAAAAAGGAAATCTTGGGAAGGAGCATCAATGACTGCTCCAAGGACAAAGGGGTGCAGACTCAAGTATGCAAGAATGGGGCATAATTCCACTATAACTTCTTTTCTCTCACATGTTATCCTCCTTCAATGCTTCGAGTATCTCAATATATAGCCCCTCGATGAGAAGTGAAGGGTCGAATCAAAGCATTTCCTAGCATATGGAAGGATAAGAGTCAATTTATTCATTACGTGAAGAGGAAAAATTCTAAATATTTATTTGTTGATCATATTTCCTGATGCACGGGGGTCATAGCGAAGCAAGTTGCATCTACACCTGAGCTATAATCAGGTGACCCGCACATACACATAAATATGGCTTTTAAATGGGTTTTCTAGAGAATCAAAGTTATACTGAGCAAAGGGGGTACATATTCTACATAGGGACATGGATAGGCCATAAAAAAATGATATATCAGGTGTGGAAAATCCAGCTATAACATCCATAATGGATCGACATGTCTTGCAAATCAATTTTGAAGAGATGGAAATGAGTTTCTTTTGTGCTAGAGGGAAAAATATAAAATGTAAAAAACTAGAAAATGATTTGGTCATTTACTGATCAAAGCATATGCAATGAGCAATACAAATCACTTCATTAACATACTTCTTGTTTCCATAAGAATACATGGTCATCCCAAAGCAAATGGTGACCTTGTTCCTCCCTATCATGTTTGGCTCCATGCTAATTTAACATTAATATGCTATGCCCTCACTGTGGGTCCACACATAATTGGAATGAATTATATGTATAATAATTCAATTGTTCAATTGGATGAGAAGGTGTGTGAGTGATATGGATATGGATTTTAATTGTGGAAATCATAGAGGAATGTGTGGAGGGAATTATGATCTTTGAGTGTATGCACAAAACGTTTGGAAGATTTGACATTTTTGTAGAGAAGAATTCTATGTACAATTTTATGAAATTTATGTGTTCCCCTTATGTGGTTTGATTCTCACACAAAAATGGCATATATATATCACTAGCACAAAGAAGAAATACAGTGGAAAAAATTAAAATCATGATATGAATACAACTACAAAAGTTAACCACCACAATATACTATTTTAAAGGGAAGAACTTGATGTTCGATATGTGATATTTATGAGTTTGTTGGTTGTACATAGAACTAGGATTTACTGAAACCACAAATAAGTTGTCTTATGTGGACAAGGAAAATGTGTAAATATGACATAAAGGGTTCATGGGACAACACAATAAAATAGAGGATGTAGAGATGAGGTAGGTTTGAATACACTATTTGCAAAAGAGAAGTGTTACAGGTGAATTAGTGGGAAAAATATAACCATGAAAAAATACAAAAGTGATTTAGTGACTGTAGAATTGAACACACAAGTCACATACATGTTTACTTTAGGGTGGAAATGTTAGGATTATTAATCCTCCCTTGTCCAATTTGGTCGTATGTCTAAATCAGGAGTCATGTCGAAATTGGGAGTCCATCCAGTCTATTTTTAGTCACTAGCACCATTGGGTCCACTTGGCCTAATTGGGGCACATGTTCTAGTTACTAAAGTGTGGGGAACACTGATTGAGGCCTACTGCCACTAATTGCACTTTCATGCAACATTTTAGGATCCTCCTAGATCTATTCCTACAATTTAGGAGCCACTAGGAGTGTCGATACCAACCTTCATCAGTTGAGTTCAGTTAGTGACTAGTCAAGCTAAGTTAGGAGTCAGTTACATTCAGTTCTAGTCCTCTACATTCAGTTAGTGCTAGGTTTACATGGCTTCATGCAGGAGAGGTGCATTTCTCATCTACCACAGTCAAATAGCATCATTCAACACTAAAGTAGACACTTGAGTGATTTTTTAGAACTCCGTTGAACTTCAGTAATGGTTTAGACAAGGTCGTTTAACTATTGAGTCCTCCAACAGTGATTTAGACAAGGTCTTAGTTACCTACAGTCAAGTAGAGTCTAATCAATTTGAATTTCCTCATGTGGATTCGAATCCCATGTGGCTATTTAAGCCATTTTACTTCATTATAATTATTATCTAATTACTCTTTGATTAATGAAAAGCATTCACAGCTGCAAGACATTTTTGCACTGTTTCATTCTTCAATAACTAAGTAAATTGTGTGATCTATCATGTGAGTTGTGTGTTTGTCCACAAATCTATGTGTTCAATTTAATATGGTATCAGAGCCTCAGCAGACAAGGCACTTCTCCTCCTTAGATTTCCTACTATATCATTTTTGAGAAAAATTGCTCCTTCCAACTCTGCACCAGAAGCAGAAGGTTTACCACTTAATACTCCAAGTTAAGGAATTGTTTATCAAGCTTGCTTGATCAACTATGTTGGGTGTGATGAAAACCTGAAATGTGTAGGCTGTCGATCTTACGGTGCCCCTTTTTTGTTTTTGCAGGTACAACTTCGAATGGATTCATCAGTTCCTCTTCTCACCCTACTCACAAACTATTCAGAATGGGAGATGAAGATGATTTCATATCTGAAGAGAAAATATCTCTATGAGGTTTCTATTGGACTTGGTGAAGATTCCTTTAAGATAAAGGATGACTAGCTAAATGAATGTGATGCAGCTTATGGAACAATGTATATGGCCATTTCTCCTAGCATGCGCTACCGCAAAAGATCTGTTAAAAACCCAAAGGATATCTGGAAAATATTGGATAGAGCCTTTGGAATGATTGATAAGGATCATAATAGCACTTTGGAGAGCACATCAAGCACCATAATAATCCCTGATCCAAAAATCTCGGCCTCCACTCTCTCTGATGAAGTTGTTCAAGATGAAGAAGAAGCATAAGCTTCTACATAGCCAATTCGAATTGAAGACAGTCTCCTTGTAGCGACTCCTTCTCCTGATGCTCCAAAAGTTTATGAGATCTCTGATATCTCATCTCCTGATATGGATGAAAGAGAAGAATACATTCAAATTTCTGATATTGAAGAAAAATAGTGCTTCACTTCCATGCAAACATTCAACAGTGATTTTCCTTTGAATTCTGAGAAAAATTTGCTAGTAATTGCTTCCGAAAGTGAAGAGAAATTTGATTTTTATCCCTCTAATGTTGCTGCTGGTGTGAAAAATATGTAATACCTTGGAAATTTTGGAAGAAATATCATATTTCCAGAGTGATCCATTCCCTCCCCATAATCTAGATCTTCCAGCAAATTCCTACAGGATTGCATGCACCAAAGTTCATAATTTTGAAGAAGAAGAAAGCTGTGCATCCATCGTCTCGGTTGACCATTTCTTTGAATATGATTTTAACCTTATTGGATCTGATATGATATTATTTAGATCTGATTTGATATTTCTTGGTTTAATATTTCGAATTCATAATCTTTCAGTACTGCTTGTAGATGTTCTCATCAATGGTGTGAAGAAACAAGTACCGCAAGTCTCCTACAAAACTGTTGTTGGGGATTTCATTTCATTTCACAATTTTGGATCTATTGTGAAACTATTTAGATCTCATTTAATTTCTGATCTGATATTATTTGGTTCAGTTTTTAAAATCCAAGAGCTTTCATTCATGCTTATAGCTACTCTCACCAATTTCGGTGTGAAAAATCAAGTACCGCAATTGTTCCTCAAAATTGTTGTTGGGGATTTGGTGTTAGTTTCCTCTTATGAGGTTGCTGATATTTTATTTTGTGATTCATTAGATATTTCAGAAGATATTTCAAGCATTTTCTCTCAATAGTCCTAGGGCTTCTCTATCTTTGGTCACATGCTCAACTCCTCACAGAACTAGTAAAGAGGTAGATTTTCTGCATCCGCCTAAACACTTGCTCCTAACACTTGGGGTTGTTTCTAGCACTCCTAGTTTATTTTTCATGGCTGCAACATATATTTTTATTGAGTGTTTCTCACATGTTCTAAATCCTCAAGAAAATTTTCTCACTTATCAGTTGACTTCAGTTGCTCTACATGGGTTCAGTCTTCATCTGGCAACTGTCTATATTTCTGATTTAGTTGAGCATATCATTCTTGTTCCAAAGAGGAAGATTCCTCTAGACATAATGATGGATAGGTTCACATGCCAAGCCCCATGATACCTGTGCACAGAAGAACCAGATTGATCATGATTCTACCTGCTTAATTAGAGGGGGGGGGGGTTTCCCATGTGGTTTTTTTCCCCAGCTCCTTGTATTGAGCAGTTACTTTACTTTACTTGATGTAATGGGTAACCTATGGTATTAGATACTAGGGCCCACATATTTTCCAAGTTAGAATTCAGGGGGGGTGTTAGGATTATTAATCCTCCCTTTTCCAATTTGGTCATATGTCTAAATCAGGAGTCATGTCTAAATTGGGAGTCCATCTAGTCTATTTTTAGTCACTAGCACCATTGGGTCCACTTGGACTAATTGGGGCACATGTTATAGTTGCTAAAGTGTGGGGGACACTAATTAAGGCCTATTGCCACTGATTGCACTTGCATGCATCATTTTAGGATCCCCCTAGATCAATTCCTACAATTTAGGAGCCACTGGGAGTGTTGATACCAACCATCTGTTGGGAAATAGGGCAGACCCGGGTTTAATCCTTTAGTGTCGCACCAACAAAAGACCCACAGTGTTGGCCCTTTCGGCAACAACCTGCGCATAGGTTGCAGTCTCACCTGAAACGGCTATGGGGTGCCGCAAAATCAGGTTTCTGCAAGCAGAGAGGGGGATTACTGTACCTTAGCCTTTAATAACCTTATTAATCAATAATTATAAAGCTTTACCATTCATTCACATACAACTTTGCAGATAAATAAACAGTCGTGACTTGCTCAACCCACTACAGGGAATTCACAGTGAAGCTAAATATTAGCAGCGATCTAACTTATCAGATGTATACAGTTATTAATGTATAAAAGACAATAGAAACAGAAACAGCACAAGAAACCACAACACCGGATATCACGTGGTTCACCCCTAGTGTAGGGGCTATGTCCACAAACTGTGTTTTATTCAACTTGCTACAAAACCACAGTTTGATCTGCGCACTCAGCTGCAGATCCCTTCAGTCCTTAAAAAGCCGCGCACATAGCAGCAGGCCCCTGCGCACACAGCTTCAGGTCTTTCCTCAATCTTCTTTACAAAAACCCTCTGCGCACACAGCTGCAGAGGTCGTCCATGCACACAGCTAGGACTTAACCTTTCCTTACAAAATCAACCTTAGCTTCGCCTTAATCTTTCTTACATCATAAAACCTAACCTATCTTCTTTACACAAGCTCTTATTTATACTGCGCATTTTTACAAAACCATGGTCTTAAACCATGGGCACCCAAAACCCTAAACCCTGGATTTCAACCAAGGGTTTATTACAAAAAAGGAGTTTTAACTTCCCCCGACACCCCTAAGACTGTTTTGACCCATAAATCTGCTTACAAACTTTCTGATTAACCACGGAGTTACCCAAACATGGAGTATGCATCCCAACAGGCCCCTAAGACTCACTAGTGGCCCGTCCCGAGACACCCTGCGACGTCTTTGGTGGGAAAATATTCTGCGTGAAGGTGCTGAAGCGACTGTTGAGGTTATGTAGTATGTCGTCAGCATCTTTCTCCTTTTCCACCAACTCTTGTAACACTGAAGATGAATCTGTATTAGCCCGTTCCTGCGCAAAACTGTCGTAGCTCTTCAAAACTTTGAGCTGGTTTTCTGCAATATAACTTAATTCCAATGCTTCATCAACCAGGAGCTGGAGTGAATTCTCCAGCAGCATTACCCTTGTCCTGTAGGATTCAATTTCCTGCTGAAGTTCCTTGCTGCGCTTCACTTTAGCCATATTCTGCATAGGTGGCAGCGACTTGATTTCTATTTTGACTGCATCTAATTCGGCCTGGCGTATCTCGATGGATTACTGGATCTTACCTACATATGGATGGTCTTGGAGGTTCACCCAGGCTTCGATGCTGTCTTCCAGTAATTTGGCAATGCTGGCTGTATTATCTGATATTTTTGCTGCTGAAGCCTTGATGTCCCTATGGCGCTGTTCCCGGGCCTCTGGTGGGGTCTCAAGAGGGATGCGCAGTTGAAGTTCTGCGATCTGGTGCTGGTGTTCTGTCTTCAACCTGTCAATCTCGCTGCAAGACTGTTGGGCATAGTCTCTCAGCTTAGCAATTCTCTGTGCTGGTTCCTCTGCACCTTGCAGGTCGAAATCAGAAAGACTCCGACAGGCCTCGTCCAATGCTTGCATAAGTGTAGTTGTTTTATGTTCAGCATCTATCTTCTTTTGCGCCACTTCTTCTAGTTGTGTTGCGATGATTCGGCTTTGCTTGATAATGTCATCCAATTGGATTTGGGACAATTGATCTCGTGCATGGATCTCCTTTGTAATTGCTAGCTGGCAGAGGTGGAATTCTGACATGGTCATCTTTGTATAATCAATCCCTACAGTCATATTCATCTGGGACCGGGAATATGCATCGGTCAGTGTCAGAGCTGCGCTTGATACTTGACCTCGGTTATCTCTGGTTGGCCATTGCCTAAGATCCTACTACGCGGTTGCTGTAGTGCTACTTGTCGCAGTACTGGTTACTGATTTTTCCACTAACTCTTTTAGCTCCGAAACCCTGTTTGCTATACCTGTGAGCCCGGCAAGATGAATTTGGGAAAACTCGGACCATTTTTTGGTAAGCGTCCCAGTAGATTTTTCTAGAGCCTGTTCCAGCTCATCCAGCGTTATAGTGACATCTTCTTCAACATTTTTGTCCTTCGACGCTTTTGACTTTTTGTGGGACTGCGGCTTATTTACCGCTGCTGCTTCTGGTGACTTGTGCTTGGTTGATGGGCTAGGATCTGATAGAGTCTTGCATGACTCCTCATCCTGATCATCCTGGCCACCATCTCCATCCTGGCCGTTTCCATCCATCTGCGAATCACTCAGGTCTTCGCTATCTTCTAATGGGTTTTTCTGCTGCGCCTGACTGGTACCTGTGCCAATATTTGTGGCTAGGGGAATGGGGATAGAGGGTTTTTTCCTGATGTCTTGCAACCACTCAGCTGGCCATAGCTGAACAATTCCCATGACATCTAATTCGGTTACTACATAAGGTAATTTAAACCATCGATGTCGTGGATCGGCACGGGCTTGAATGAACACATGATGAAGATCAGCCGTGAAGTTCGCGGCACCCTCATATTTAGAGAACAACTCATTGGTAAGCCGAGGTGTTCGCAGAATCTCCATGTGGATACTCATGGCATAACAGATGAACACAATGTTCGTCATTTGCTGAGTTTCCTTATTCAAGGATAGCCAGAGGGAGGCATAGCTTAATGCCTCCGGCTGGCCTGGGTTAACTTCGACAAATTGATCTTCGATGGGTTCTTTCCACCCAACTAATGCAATAAGTATTAACAACCAGGAGTAATGAAAAGGTCTACCTTTTTCCTATGCATCATGAACATCCTCCAGGAATTCCTTTGCAAGATATGCGGACCAGTTGTAAGTGTATCCCTCGGTGCAGTTCATGGCAATCTGGATAACTGGAGCAGGCACCTCAGTAGGCCTGCATTTCCGGATGATCTTGCAGGCTAAAAGTTCATCTACAAAGCGAATAGGCTGGTCCTGGATCGCGGAGGTGTGATACCCCCGTTTCCCCTTGGTCAAGCCAAACCGCTCTTTCATAGTTTGTGCAAGCTTTGTATCCTCATGTTTTGAGGGAAATTCATCTCCCGGATCAGGTCCTGCCATAGATAACCCTGTGATCTTATTAATGAGTGCGGCATCAATGGGGATTTGCTGGTCTCCTATCCACAAATAGCCGTCATGCACTAACGCAAGCAACTGTTTGGCCACTATAGTCACCTGTATGCCACGACCGAAATGTCAAATATGAAGCACCTTGAGTAGGCTAGCGTTATCTAGGCCCGCAGCCCACGGTTGCATGTCCAGTAGGGGTACATCATGTTCTGGGTAGTTGATGCGGTGCAGGTATTCATCCGATGCAAACTGGGGAAACTTGCCATGATCATTTGTGTCGTGGTCACTATACTTGAGCCGATCTATCTTCCCTGTCATACTTCCGACCAGCTGAACTCCTGGTGGTACCAAGGGTGTGGTTAATGTGACTTGCTTTGTCCGTCAGGGAATCTTGGCGTCTGGGCAAATAGGTTGGAGATAAGGTGGCCGTGGAGGTGCAATGTTCTCCCTATCCCGGGCCGGTACCTATGCTGAACCGGGGGGATCCATAGGAGGTGCTGTCGGCGTTTGCCCTATTTGCCTCTGCCGATCTTGGTTGAGCTTGGAGCGAACTTCAGTTCTGCACTTTTTTCTAGCAGACTGAGTCTACATCGGTTGTGGTGGTGCTAGTTGGGTGTCTTCACCGGGAACAGAAGCAGGCTGCTGATTAGAGCAAGCTATTAGGCCCTCTCGCTTGAATTCTCTTACTAAGTTGTCAATCTGTCTTTCTGTTGTCATGGGTTCACTCATAAAACTTGACGAAATGTAGAATACAATTTTCCCTGACTTAGGCATCTTCTTATACACGCCACCAATCACATCGAGCAGGATGGTGCATTGAAGGCACCAAATCTTACGGAAATATTGTCCAACTGTTACCCTATTTTCGATAATCTTCTTAGTACAGGTATTTAAGGCAATTAAAACACTACCGCCACCAATTTGGCTGCTTCCCAACGGTCAGATTTTGAGCCTCGCTGTGTTTCTGGGCCTCGGCAGAATCATGGCCGAAACTTCGGGACAACAAGCAACTTCGGCACAATAGTGCCCTTTGACTCGACCTGGTAATATCTGTGACAGGACGATTAGGTTTGAGGGACTGGCGTCTTGGCTCTGCCCCTTGGTTTGGTATTCAATTCCTGGGTGATCATCATTTGCCTTGTCGTGGAAAGCTATATCTAAAATAGGACCACTTTTGTTAATAGAAAATGTGATCAAAAAGCTACCAACAAGATCATCCCTACTTACAGTGCTGTGTCGGAGCTCAACCTCCATATGCCAATTTTTCACTATAGGTTCCAAGATATGCATGAACTTATGCACCCTCTCCTTGTGAGGTGTGTTTTCCCCTGCTGTATAGTACTACCTCAAATGGCCCTGAAGGCTATTCGGCCCCTTGAACTTACCTCACACCTCTTGAGCTTGGCTTATGAATCTGGGGCGCAGGAATTTCTGGCAGGTTCCCCGACTGTGGTGAGACTCTTTAGGGTCGGTCCCCCATGCTGCTGTAGCTCCTAGTGCTGTTTCCAGAGTCCGGGTGTTTTGTGACTGAGGTACTCGGTTGGACACATGTGCAATAAATTCTCCAGGGTCTGTCATCCCAACATATACAGGCAACACTCTAGGTTGTGCACTAAGGCATCTAAGAGACTGAGTGATCTGCGCACATCTGTGGCCATGTAGCTCATACAGTCGATTCTGCCAGTTCTCTAGACCATCGTCTGAATCAAACATGCAGGAGATATCACATTTCCAATCCATTACACCATCAGCGTCAGGCTCGACATAATCTGCGTCCTTGACTGTGATGTTGTATATGTGGTCTAGAGTATCCTGCTCCCCTTCATCTCTGAGTGGTTCTGTATATCTTTCTCCTTGGGATGGGTCGAGGGGTATGATACCGCGCAGACCATTTCCTTCGAAGGTCATCTGTCTCCTCTTAAGGTTGATAATTGCAGCATTGGCCATGGCCCACTCAATTGGAACACTAAGAAGTCTCCCGAGAGGTACAATCCTTTGCTGGTTAGCTAGTCGCAGTTGTATAGGTGACCAAACCAGGGAAGGCTTTCCCATTTGTCCCCAGGTCTGCTTGGGTAGGAAATTAACGTCTGATCCAAGATCCAAAATGACATCAGTCATATCATATTCCCCTATCTGAATGTTCAATCTCATTTCCCTTCCCGTTCTTCAGACACGACTAACAGTTTTCTCCTGATCAATTCCTCTCTGAGGGTCTGTGACAGCAAGAACTTTTTGCAGCTCTTTTAAAGCATTCTGATTCCGCAAGAGTTTCATACAGCTCTGCAAGAAAGAGGATAGTGTACTTACTTTATCCGTCGAGGCCTCTTGTGGCTGTGAAGCCTGCTGAGGCTGCCATGCAGGTACTTCTGCTGCGCCAGGTTCAACAATATCGCACTGGGCCTCCTGGGCTGGTGCTTGGTCCTTCGCAAGGTCAAGGGCCGGGACTTTCTTGGAGGCCTTACATGCACACACCGCGACAGGTTTCTTTGGCGTGTTTTGAATATGCGTCGTAGCTCCACTCTGGGTGACCACATTGAGGGCTGCGGCAGGTCTTTGCTCAACGGAAATCAATTGAATATTTGGGGTAGGGCCACGGTTGTTCTCCTGAATCTTTGCGAGGAGCTAGGAGCACTGTTCAATCACGTGGTCCACTGCATGGCAATACCGACAGGTTGTAGTGGGGTTCTGACAGTCGCGATCGAAGTGGCCAAATTGGTTACAATTGTAACATACAACCTGGCCTCTACCTCTTCCGGTCATCCCACCATGGCCGCGACCGCCAGAAGCACCTCTTCCGTAGGCGCTGCCGTAGTAACCATAGCCATCATTATTCTGGGCCTCATTGTGTACTCGATAGGCGTCAGAGGTGCTCTCTCGCATAAAGTCGTAACTGCGACACTCTTCTTCATTATGCCCTATGGACTTACAGAACTGGCAGTAGGGGTTTTTGGGAACTTGAACATATCTTTGAAGAAGATGGCAATGCTCAGGGTGGTGCTGGCCAGAGGTTCGGCAAATATCACAATATAGAACACTGGGATTGAATTGGTTGGGCGTGCCCTTATTTAGGTAAGTTCTGGCCACGGGGCATTGGTCCCTATCGTGACCCTTGGACCGACATTGCATACACCAGACCTCCTCTCGACTAGTTTTAGCTTTCTTCATGTCGCGAAGCTTCAGGGCCATCACTGCCAGCTGTGCTTGGATTTGAGCAATACCAGAATCATCTCCGACAGGGGTGGTCTCTAGCTTCATTGCGATTTCCAGAGCCTCTTGCTGGTCAGTAACCTTCTATTGCATGAGCGAAGTTTTGATATGTGGCAATAATGCTGCAATAAACCATTCCTTGTGCTGCACAGGACTAATGGTGAAGCTAACTTGGTCTAGTAGAACTTTGAATCTCTAGTAAAATTCCCACACAGATTCACCATGCCTCTGTTGAATCTCTTTGAGTTTAGTGATGCTCTGCGATTCTGATTTCGGTTTCTCAAATTCATAGTGATGGCTGCCTTGATTTCATCTAAAGTGGGGTGCTGATTACTGGAGAATTTCATGAACTAGGTTAAAGCCCAGTCGCAAAAGGAAGTAATGAGCTACGCGGTTCTCACATCCGGGTCTGTAATACTCTTCGCGTTCTAGACGGCCTCACATAAAAACCAGAACTGTTTTGGATCTTCTGATCCCGTTCCTCTGAAGATGGGAAGCTTAATGTCATCAGCTAGGTGGGCCATGGTGGTTCTGGGAGGGTTGGGAGGGGGACAAGACGTTGATGGGGGGGGTTTATGGGGGTAGATTGACCTGTTGGCGGAATACTCGGACTTGGTTGCCTGTCACACTGCGACTGAACTTTAGGGGTAACAAAGCGACGCTGTGGGGTGACGGGAGGGTTTCCTACCGAAGGGTTTTCTTCAGGGTCTGTTTGTTGAGGGTTTACAGGGGGAGGTGCGGTGGTCTGACCTGAGGAGTAGGACTCAAAATCTCTTTCGTACCTTTGCTCACTTCGTGGCAACCCACTTTGCACGTCGAAGGTATTCTCACTTGCAAACATATGTTAGTACTACTAAACTAACAGTCTGATTCAAATAATAATATACTCTTTTCAACCAATAGTATTTTAATCTTCAAGCTTAAGGAATTTAAAAACTTACCATGGGGGCCTTTGAAAAACTATCGTCAGCTTCGCTGAAAGAGGTGTTTGTGTCAATGGAAAACTCTGTCACAAAGGCTTCCAACGTTCGCGTCATCCAGAAGTCAACAGCACGGGATACCTCGTTGTTCACGTGTTGCACAAGATTGACCCTTGCGGGGGTCCACACAGGAATCCATCGAGCTTGAAATTTTGTCCTCCTCTCTGTTAACCTAGATAACCACTGGTACAACTCTTTGTGGATACTACCAAAAAAAATTTCATAAGCATCACAAAAAACATACCTTTGTAAAAATTCACTTGCGCTTCGACACGGATTCGTATTCTCTTGCTACGCAAATTTCAGACAAGTCTTAGCAAACCAATCACCGATTTCCTTCACAGAGGGCCTCCAGAACATAGCCCTTGAGGTACGATGTAAACCCCTCTTGAACAGGAACTGAGTTCAACCGGAAACGAAACCAATTTGTTGGGCAATAGGGCAGACCCGGGTTTAATCCTTTAGTGTCGCACCAACAAAAGACCCATAGTGTTGGCCCTTTCAGCAACAACGTGCGCACAGGTTGCAGTCTCACCCGAAACAGCTATGGGGTGCTGCAGAATCAGATTTCTGCAAGCAGAGAGGGGGATTACTGTACCTTAGCCTTTAATAACCTTATTAATCAATAATTATAAAGCTTTACCATTCATTCACATACAACTTCGCAGATAAATAAACAGTCGTGACTTGCTCAACCCACTACAGGGAATTCACAACGAAGCTAAATATTAGCAGCGATCTAACTTATCAAATGTATACAGTTATTAATGCATAAAAGACAACAGAAACAGAAACAGCACAAGAAACCACAACATCAGATATCACGTGGTTCACCCCCAGTGTAGGGGCTACGTCCACAAACTGTGTTTTATTCAACTTGCTACAAAACCACAGTTTGATCTGTGCACTCAGCTGCAGATCCCTTCAGTCCTTAAAAATCCATGCACATAGCAGCAAGCCCCTGCGCACACAGCTGCAGGTCTTTCCTCAATCTTCTTTACAAAAACCCTCTGCACACACAGCTGCAGAGGTCATCCATGCACACAGCTGGGACTTAACCTTTCCTTACAAAATCAACCTTAGCTTCGCCTTAATCTTTCTTACATCATAAAACCTAACCTATCTTCTTTACACAAGCGCTTATTTATACTGCGCATTTTTACAAAACCATGGTCTTAAACCATGGGCACCAAAAACCCTAAACCCTGGATTTCAACCAAGGGTTTATTACAAAAAATGAGTTTTAACTTCCCCCGACACCCCTAAGACTGTTTTGACCTGTAACTCTGCTTACAAACCTTATGATTAACTGTGGAGTTACCCAAACATGGAGTATGCATCCCAACACCTTCATCAGTTGAGTTCAGTTAGTGACTAGTCAAGATGAGTTAGGAGTTAGTTACATTCAGTTATAGTCCTCTATATTTAGTTAATGCTAGGTTTGCATGGTTGCATGCAGGAGAGGCACATTTCTCACCTACCACATTTAGTTAGCCTCAGTGAACACTGAAGTCGACACTTGAGTTATGTTTTAGAACTCCGTTGAACGCCGGTAATGGTTTATAGAAGGTCATTTAACTATTGAGTCCTCCAATAGTGATTTAGACAAGGTCTTAGTTACCTACAGTCAAGTAGAGTCTAGTCAATTCAAATTTCCTCATGTGGATTCAAATTGCAAGTGGCTATTTAAGCCATTGTACTTCATTGTAATTATTATCTAATTACTCTTTGATTAATGAAAATCATTCACAGCTACAAGCCATTTTTGCACTATTTCATTCTTCAATAAGTAAGTAAATTGTGTGATCTATCCTGTGAGTTGTGTGTTTGTCCACAGATCTATGTGCTCAATTTAATAGGAAAGGTGGTTCTAGGGATAATAATTGGTGTCCTCATCTTCTAAACATGTTGGTGCATTGAAACAATGATTATAGTGAGGATTGGTATCCTCACCATGTTAACAAAATGGTGTTTGCAAAGAGGATTCATGTCCTTACTAGCTCAACAGGTTGGTTCCTATCAAGGTTGTGTTAAAAAAATTGTAAGTGGTTGCTTATTGCAAGGATTGGTGTCCTTCACAAGTTGAAGAAGCCCATAAAAAATGTAATTTTTATTTAATATAAGAAAAAAATTATGTGTTTTTCTCCCGTACTAAATCTCTACACAAAATATTTGTATAATCTTCCTTGGTTTTATTCTATGTTTAAATGATTGATTATGTGAATATTGTTTAAAGTTGTAAAAGTAAGAAGTATTAAAATATGTCAAATATTGATTCAACAACCCCATATCCCGTCCTCAGTATTGGTGTATATTCAAATAATTGGTATTACAGAAAGGTTTCTTAAGATATTTTGACCACTGGAAGGAAGATTTCTGTAGCATACATGGACACATAAGATTATCCAAAAATGGAGTGCCACTATTTGATGGAACCAATTGTTCCTTCTATAGAATTATAATGATATTATTCCTAATGACACAAGGGTTTTGAGTCTATAAATTTGTAGTGAATGTATACACAACGCCAACCACTCCCCTAAAAAATGCAAAAGGAAAAAGGTTTTATGAAAGTAATTCCAAAGAAATGAATGCTATATTATTCCAAAGTAATGACTCTTATATTACCTAGTCTTTCAGGCTCTAAATTTTAAAAGTTGTGCACTCTGATCTAGTCAAAAATATCTAGGACAAGCTGGAGAACATCTATGAAAGAGATGACAAGGTGAAGTAGTCCTTTCTACAAACACATTGAGCATTGTTTCAAGGATTAAATATGAATGAATATGAAGGTGTTGAAGCATACCTGATTAGGGTAGGTGAAGTTGTAAATATCATTAGAGCACTTGGTGAACATATTCTAGAATCCATATTTTTTCAAATGATATTAAGGTTACTTAATCTAAGGTTCAAGGTCCTAAGGTTTCTCCTATAGAAGAATTTAGAAAGCTAAACATTTTTTAAGATGAAAAAGCTGCATGGAATCCTAATAGCCTATGAAATGATGAATAAATAAGAAAATACATCAAAGCATGAAGAAACATTTAAAGCATAAAAAATGAAAATCTCAAAAGGATTCGAAACAAAGTATTGTTCTGAAGAAGAATGAGATGCAGAAGAAGCAAACTTTGTGAGAAATCTCTAGAAGGGATCTCGCATTTAGAAAAGTAATTTCCCTTTCAAGTGCTATGACTATGGTAGAGTAGGATATTTTTTGGTAAGTGTCCTTATAAAACTAAAAATAAAAAAGACTTTGGATTCAAAAGAAACAAAAGTGACTACAAGGATGGAAAAAATGAAGTGAAAATAAATCCATACAAGCAAAAGAAAAGTATACATGCCAATGATGAAAGCACCTCATCTGATGAAAATGAAAACAACATAGAAGATGTTCTATTCATGGCCTTAAGTGTCAAAGATCAATTATCTAATAATGAAGACATACATCATTTATATTTTCAAGATGAAGGAGAGGTAAATCTTGAACGTGAACTAATTTGTGCTTTGATTTAACTGAAGAAACTAAGGAAGAAAAATCCATTACTCAAGGAATAAACTACTAAGTGAATCAAAAGATGAGATTTATGAAACCAATGGTTAAATTGATATTATTAGTCTAAAAAGACAACTATAGGAGGCTAGAAAAATTGAATAATTTTTTACAAATGAGCTCGAATAAATGGTAGACAGTAGTCATGAGAAAGAGTACAAAATTGTATCTCTAAGAAAAGAACTAGATAAGACAATTGCATAGTTGAACACAAGTATGAAGTTTGAAAATATTTTAGCAGTCCTAGAGGATATTCTTAATATCCAAATATCACCACTTCACAAAATGTGTCTTGGTTATGATGACAATCAGAAAAATATTGATGAAAGTGAAAATCTGTAGTACAGGACAATAAACCCTTGTAACCTAGGGTCTGGTGTTACCAAATTACTAATAAACTTGCAGAAAATCAACTTTTACAGAAAATGAAATAGGAATAGGAAGAGAGTTTGGCTTACCTGGTTTATGACGGTTGATCCAAGCTTGGTATTCTCCTGCTTCAATTTTCTCCAAAGCTTCTAGGGCTACTTCTCTTCCCCTGCAAAGAGCCAATTCTTCAAGCAATATCTCATACATATATATATCATAGGTTAGATGAAATGCATATCAATAACATAACTGAAATCATTCATTAACCAATATACATGATAGAAGCACAATACAAATATTGGAAGAAGAATTCTCTTTATTAACAAATAGTGAATAGGTAAGAATACAACCCAACTTCTAACACAAGGACTCCTCTGCAACCAAGGACACTGAGTTCTGCTGCTCCAAGAATCTAAAGGGATACCACCAGCATAAATTTTCTCTTCTAGAATGGATTGATTATCCCCATCCAAAGGCCTCTATTTATACATTGGGAAATTGAGTGGTTTCGAAGGTTAGGATGGTTGAGATAGTTGGGATAGTTATGGATTAAGGACCAACTAATCTCATCTAATAATGATTTATATTTTTTAATTTCAAATTAAGGTACACACGAGTATGTATATAAGTAAGACGCACATGACGCACTTGTTTCTCAAAGGAAACTCTTGTGTTCAATCTACATGTTGGTTGCAATGCAAATAGTCATGTGTGACACACGAGTTGCAATGCAAATAGGAGCGTGTGCAACCGTTAAACTCAGAATAAAAATATATGAAGATGGTATGAATATTATGCATCAATGCTCATGCACATCTATACTGTTTTAGGAAACTTCAATCCAAATTGTCCCTTTTTCTCCCGACATAGTGGATGTCAGTACTTGGACAAAGAAGTGCCATTTACATTGATAACAGATGCCCCCTAATGTGTGAGGTCAGAGGGAAGCGATGGCCAAAATACATTACAATCTTTATCTTGGAGAACTCAAATGTCCAAGGTAGCAGAGGAAGTACCTAAAACAAATACATATCAATGTCATATGCAAAATCACATCTTAGGATTTCATGTTCAATATACTGTAACACTAGTTCCTTTACAATATTGGATTACACCATATGATATGGGTACAAGACCACGTATATTACAAAGGTGGATCGAAGCCACAATATACAATGACGAGTCTTCAAAATATGGAGACTGTGTAACTAAACATAACACAATCTTGGGAAACTTAGGTTATAAAGGTGAACCTAAGGTCTTCATTGAAATCCAAAGGGAACTAGTACAATCCCTACCATGTGAATAGATGTGCTGAAGTCGAACATAAAAGGGACTCAACAGATAATCAATCAATAGGTGAAACTGATAACTCAAACAAAGGAGTTCACCAATAATGGTAGTGAATCCTAAGGTAGCATCCTCAAAACTCTAGGTCTTTATCTTCAAGAAGTGCTGATGAGAAACCATACTATGGTGAGGAAGAAAATATATCCTCCAACGGATCACAAGAGTGACTAGGAACTGGATGTGGGAAGTTAGACACAAGTGACACTCAGATAGGATAATGATAGAATCATGATAATAGCCAAATGCAGGGATAGATCCTTGAACAATGAGCACAACATAAAGATGACCCAAGGAATATTTTAACTTTGTATATAGAACAACTATACTTATCTATCATGTAGGAGACATGATTAGATTCCCCATGTATAAAGGACAAGCGAAGGAGTAAGAAACTCGAAGTAATAGATGAGCTGAAAGTCTAGGATAAAACATGAGTATCGAAAAGTTCATAAAGTGCTATGTTCAAGGAAGACATGCTGCCACTTTTATAACCCAAAGAGAGTACTTCTTCCTTATATTTCCTGTTAAAATTTAACAAGTCTAAGAAATTCAGCTCAGGTCTCTCTTCATTTTTGACAAGCTTGAAGAGGGGAGAGAATAATTCTTGATAAAGTCACTGATTCATGGATTTTATGAGCCCGAACTAGCACATGCTCATTGGTTTTTTTATATTTTGGGAGTCTGAAAACTCTGAAGAAGACTCCAGAGGGTTGCGTTTTCATCCAATTTAGTCTCCTGAGGCTGAAAAAGTATAAAACATACCATAGAAGAACTCTCTTAGCTTCCGAAGAAGTAAGGTGCACCTTTTTTGTACTTAGTTAAGAAGGTACGAAAAAGTTTAAATTACCACCTACTTAACGCCCCTTCAAAAGCATCATATAGCATGAGTTTTATGAGTGTGAATGAAATCAAGATCAGTCAGAAAGATCCATTTTCTTATGAGAAGTGGGGCTTACAATAGTAAACTTGATGCTTTGTTCTTTAAGGTTTTATGAGCATGAAAAAAGCCATGAAGCATGCTCAAAATATTTTTCATGTTTAGGTCTAGAGCATGAAAAAGAGAAAAATAAGCTCATACCAGGCACTCCTTTTTCATAAATTTAGTCCATTGGGTTTGAAAAAGTGATAAACCTATACCTAAGAATACTCTTCTCAATTCCGAAGAAAAGAGAGTATTATTTTTTTGTATTATTCCACATGGTCCGAAAAAGTGATAACCTACCACCAATGTTGATGCCCATTCACATATTCTTAATGACCCTTATTTCCTCCTTTCACACACCTAGGGGGAACATGGCAGAAATCTTCAAGCCACTCGATCTGTCCTTGGGGGCAAGTCTCGAGTCAACACTGTGACCTTTTTCTTGACTCCTCCATTTAGGCTCAACTCCTAACGAAGCCAAGGAGGGTAGACCTTATTAAGTTACTAAGGAAAAACTATTTAGTATGGTGATGTTAAACTGAATGAGTTACTTAGGAGTTTGAAATTTAACCATAAAGAACCATAGATGACAAGACAAAAAATGAGTGCACAAAAGCATAATGCTGAGACACAATATATATATATATATATAGAAAGAAAGAAAATAGCCCGTGCCTTAAAATGGAGTCATAAAATAATCAATGTACTTGCATGTGCTTGGAGTGAACGTTTTGTGATTTCCTCTTGGTATGTTTTAAGTTAATGTGAAATACGAGTTGATTAAAATTAAGCGAGGGGAGGACTCGAGATATACCCAAGAGTACTTGGAGTATGTCCAAAACTAAACCTTCACAGCTAACCGTAAAGAATATGTGGGCTGAATGAAGTCTCTAATACTATTGTTCATAATTCACCCAAAGGTGTAATAGAGATTGGTTCCTTAAGGTCACTTTTCAGGAGTTCCTGCTTCCTTTGTGTATTTTTCCACCGCTTACGGTTTGATCAAGGCGTTGGATTTTCGCCTGATGGTGGTTGATTGGGGAAGGTGAAGAATAATTAAAATAGTAACTCACGTTGCTTTTGATGGAGCTTAATGACTGATCAAATGAACCGCAACCAAGTACAGAGCATACACACGGAAGTCTTGTCAATTTTAGTGAGTTTTAAAGGATGTTTTTTCTTAGAAAGAAAAACCCTCCAGGAACCTCTTTCAGTACAAGTGGACCTGAATTGGGGAATCAAGGAGGGGGTTGATTTTAGAACAATTCCTTATAGAAATTAATGATAAGAAGCAAGCAGAAACAAATCACAAGTTTTCTAATTATTCCTACCATGCATCTCTTTCCCCTTGCAGGTCAATCGAAAAGTCGTGGGGTAAGTATTCAAGTTACTTTGATACTGAAAAGTGGAATATATGATAAAGTAATAAAATCCTATTGTTCTACATGAATTAAACTAATCTAAAGTGAACTGAAATAAGACAATGCGAAAAATAACAAAAAAGGCATGAATCCCACCAGGGGGGATGGGGAATGGGCTCAAAAGAGCCTATTTAGAGAAAAAATTTATTATATGCTGTTAAAATATCAGTAAAATGTTCTAAATCCTCTTGGTTCTTATATAGGATGAAACCAAGATCTTACAACATTCCCAAAATTTAAAATTTATAGTCAAAGGGGAGCCCCCTAGGGGGATTTGAACGATCCCAAAGCCACTTTCGAACATAAGCTTTTGTTATTTCTGTTATGCCTGATAAAAGAAAGAAATCATGTTAGAATTAAATATTCCCAAAATCAATTTCAAAATACCTTTGGGTCAGCCTACTTTAAACCAAACAAAACTAAGTTAAAACTAGCTAAAACGGTGAAAAAGAAACCAAGGAAAGCAAGCTTTCCTTGGGATATTGGCTTGCTGTTTGGGAAGACAATGAGATATGCACTGATTTCTGGATTTAATATTTTTAAAACAGAGACATAATTCTAGCACATGCAACCTATGGATTTTCTGTAAATTGCCATGCAAAACGGACGATTTCTCTAAACTAGATCTAGAATGCTTAATGAGACCTTTTAGAAATGAGATCTAGATTATGAGCTTTGAAATAATAGATCTATGTAATTTTTACTTTAGTACGAGATATATAAATGATAACAAAGATTTTAACCAAAGTAACTAGGTAATATTTAGATTTTCATAAGGAGGAAGAGAGAGAAAGAGTGTTGGAAGCTTTGAAGATCAACCGTGGAGACTTCCAGTGGAATGTCGAGGGATTGTTCCTTTGAGAAAGTTTTGGAGAAAGTGAGGAAGCAAGCTATATCAGCACCCTATCCAAGCTAGGAACCTGGAACTGAATCCAAATACTTTCCAAAATGATTTTGAGATGCGGTTAATACATAAACAGAGATTTCAGAATCGCATGCATATAAACTTATAAAACATGTTTAATCTAGATCTCTAAACATGCATCAAGAGGAAAGAGATGGCCAATAAAATTATTAACAAACTCATTTCCTATAAAGACCATAATAAACTTATTATCAATCTTTTGCAATGAATCCACAAACAATCAACAAATTATGAACATAGATACAGGTTACCTCAGTAAAACATGGCAATGCTCATCCACGCACACACTAACATGACACTGTCTTGCCTCCAAAACTTCCCTTTATTTCAAATGAAAAATAGCAACAGTATAATAGCTACAGAACCTCAATCCCAGTTCTCACTAGCTTGGGATAGGTAATATGTGCTTTATTTATAGCAAAAACAGGAGATCTAGCCCAAGGGGGTGCAAATCCCACAGAGAGAGAGACTGCAGCTACATGTGGAGTGAATTTGGTCCTGATGTGTGTCTAACTAAGCCTGATATGAGTCTCATTGAGTGCAATTATCAATTGAAGAGATGATATGTCTAACACCTCAACCTTCTTACTGAAGCATCCACCATAACTCAATCAGAAGGGCCCACACGTGTGGAGGAGAGAGAGAGGGTGTAATTTCCAAGATTGCATGCTGTGGTGCACTCCCAGATCAGCCCAAATCACCTCCTTCAGTCAAGGACTTGTCAGATCCAATCAATCCCAAGACGATGAGACTGATTTCAGTCAAATCGGAGCAAATCCCAATGATTTAGAGTTTGGGGTTTTCTCCATTATTTAATTAATTTATTAATTAAAATAATCAATATTTGATTTTTAGGGATTTTTGACTTGAGTAATGGAGAAATCACTCAAAACTTAGAAAAAGTGGGTCTATGGGTTTACATGGTGCTCTAAGCTTGAAAATGAGCACCCTCGTGACTGAAGCTGATTTCTGATCCCACTTTTATTACAAAACCAATTTTTCCAATTAGACTATTAAAAAATAGCCTAAGTTTTGTGGAAAAATTAAAATTAAAAAAAAAAACTTAAAAAAAAAAAAAAAAAACCTAGGGGGTCTTAGACATGTTCATATGACTCGACCATGATTCCTAGCATGTTTATACATTGACACATAGACTCTAATATCCTTAATAGGCCTAAATACCAAGTTGACCACCCCAACTTCTAAGGTATTGAGTGAAAAACTTAGAAATTATCAGTCGTTTATTCAACAACCAATAATAACCAAGGGAAAAAACACCCTAGGCTGATAGGATTGACAAATAAAGTCTAAGAGACTGATTCTTTTACATACACTATCCTGCTGGAACATTTTATTACAACTCCCCCATGGGTTATGAACATGTGATATAGTACAACAAGCACTTCCCAGAAGCAATTCGAAAGGTCTTCTGAAGTCCAAACAAATCATCTTTATCCGGTTCACCAGGCTCACTTGATAAAAATAATAATAAGTACAACTTAGGTGGTAACATCTAGCTCCAACTATGGGACGTGTGCTTGATCTGGTCATATGCCAAGGAGAGGATACAAGAACACCAAAATCTCTAGTTTATACACCTTGTAAAAACATTTCAACTTGACAAGAAAACCTCAGTAGCACAAGCTTTATATAAAAACCAAATGAACCATTAAGATGATTTATTTAAACAAAATAAATGTAACTAACTAATGAAAATTTTTTTTATTATAGCTAAGTACAAAACAAAAATGTGGAAAGTACATGCTCTTTTTCAAGGACCTTATTTTCCTACTCTAAGCATGATATAAAAAAGGGTTAAGTGTAATCAGAAATCCAATGTAACCACCTAAGCATTTTATTAACATAAAAAAAGATTTCCTTGTCTTTGGTTACTAGCCAACGTAAGGATACTTTATTCAAAAAATGCAAATCTGCGTGATGATCCAGAATGGGCGGGATGGATGGGAAATCATAGGCATGAATAATGTCGTCAAACTCCTTCCCAAACTGGTAGGTGCTTGCACAGGCTGCTTCTATCCATGACTGGTTAGGGTTGATATACAAATCAGAATGATGAGGCAGATTAACTACAACATCATACTGATCATCAAGGCTTACAGGATGATAACCCCAAGCGGCTCCAAATCACAAGGAAACTCTATATGTGAATATGATAGTTGAGACTGATATTCGACTGACTGCATCATATTTGTATTTTCACAACAATGCTTCTCAATGTATTCATTATTGATACCTTTGTGCGGCTCTACACGACATGACTCTGAATGACCATATAAGAGTTTTGAATGCTGCTTTTCTATATGAGGATTTTCCCAGGTCTCTAGATCCATGCTTCTCTCTATGGAAGTATAGTAGATTGTACTTCCACAAATTTCTAAATAGACACTCCCCTTGCTAGATATAGCATAGACAGGATTCTTACTAAGATATCCACAAAAATCCCGATAGTCACCACCACCATTTATGTCAAATGTGATGGATTCCCCATTGCTGATATCAAGTTCCGATATCAAGTTATCTTTGTATTCATTACTGATATTGATATATGGCTTAGACTGATCATATGGATAAACTGCATGCTCCTTTTCCATATCAAAGTTTCCCAAGGCCACATGGTCCATGCTCTCTCCTTTAGATATGCCATAGGTAGGAAAATCAACAAAACCATCAAAAGTTTCCATTTCATTATTTTGCTCTTTATTCATGTCATAGACTGGATTTTCCATGAATGTCCACGACTCCTATAAACATCTTTGTCGGAGATAATGGAGTCTTCATCACTTGTACCATGCTCCAAGTTATACTTGTCCTCATTTTCATACTCATCTTCTTCAGAGAAAAGGTCACAAGGTAGTAAACCTTCCAGATTGTCATCATTATATGGAGAACACATAGGAGTCCCATCATGCACATTACGGTTTTCATCATAAGTTTCACTAAGAGATTATACAATGGTTTCATCCTTAGGTTTGTACTGTTTAGCTGGTGACAAAGGGTAGGCCTGACCTACCATGTATACATGATCAGGATCGCTTGAAGTTGTTTCTTGACGACTGACCTCAGGAAGTACATGTTCGATGACTTGATTTGCAACATAACAAGTGATTTCTTGGTGGAATTGTTCACGGGTTCTACACCATGGAATTAGTTCTTCTACCAAGTTAGCTGAGTCTAATTGGTTTGGAATCCTAGGCTCTTTCCGAGGAAATTTCTTTTGATAAATTTGCTTATGCTTGGGATGAAAGTTCCTAGGTCCATTATTCCTTTCCATTGTTATTATTCTATTCTGCATATGATTCAATTGTGCATAATGATTGGCCATTAGTTGGTTTTGACTAGTAACCAAGTTTTTTATCATGTATGTCACCTTTTCCATGCGATCTTTAAAAGTTCCCTTTTCTTCTGATTAAACGGATTTACCCTTCTCTTTGTTGTAGGAAGTGTTTCCCCTAGTGTAACCTGTAATGTTGGACTTTCCTGAAGATTGCATATTCTTTTCTATTTTGTCGGCCAATTTCTAGGGAGTTTTCAAATCGACCGGTTATTTATCTCTCAACTGGTAC
Organism: Pseudotsuga menziesii; assembly: GCA_001517045.1. Lineage (NCBI taxonomy): Eukaryota > Viridiplantae > Streptophyta > Pinopsida > Pinales > Pinaceae > Pseudotsuga > Pseudotsuga menziesii. The sequence goes on along the minus strand of LPNX010060475.1, from coordinate 215,213 downwards.
CTTAAGTCACCATTGAAGGCTTCAATGTAGGATATGAGGATAGAGGCATTTTTTGGCTTGATGTCTCTAGGAAGGTCCACAACCACATTCCTCAATTTAGTGTTAAAGTCATCCATGGTTTCATTCTCCATCTTCTTTATGTTATAAAGGGCAGCAAGCAGATGTCTTGGTTCCTTCTTTTCTCCCCACTTATTCCTAAAACCATCTTGGAATTTGCTAAGAGTTTTATATGAATCATCATATAGGTTGAGGTACCACTCTTCAACATCATATTCTAAGGATAAAGCAAAGAGCTTCATTTGACATCATCATGGTCATGGGCAGTATCATTGCAATAATTGACCAGGTGCTTTTCAAAATTTCGAAGGTGAGACTTGGCAGTGATGGCATTATTGCCTTGAAATATGGGGAGCTTCTTGATAACATCTTTTGGAATGGCATGGGGAGCACCTACTATCTGATAAAAGTCAAGGGGTTTGAATAATTCCGTTATTTCTTGAGATTGGTGAACATGACTCTCTACAAATAAGTGATGGATATATGAGAGGGATTGGTCTCCTAAATTTTAAAGGTTTCTACGAGAAGTCTTCCTATTCAATCTTTCTCTAATAAAGCTTTTGGTATTAGGGAGAGGATTGAATAATTTATGGCCATTTCTTTGGGTAGAAATTCTTGGAGGGATTTTAGACAGTGGAGTCGCCAGATGGATCAAGTTCTAATTTTTATGTTTTTTAAAGACAAGATCAATCAAATATTTTTATCTTTTTAGTTGTTTAGAAAAAATTTAAGCTAAGTCGTAATCGAGAATAAAAATATTTATCCCCACCAACGGCGCCAAAAAGTGTTGCCTCCTTTCACACACCTAGGAGGAATGTGGTATAAATCTTCAAGCCACTTGGTGTGTCCTTGGGGACAAGTCTCAAGTCAAGGTTGTCACCTTGTTATTGATTCCTCCGTTTAGGCTCAACTCCTAGTGAAGCTAAGGGGGGTAGACTCTATTAAGTTACTAAGGACAAATTATTTAGTATGGTGATGTTAAATTAAATGAGTTACTTATGAGTTTGAAATTTAACTATAAAAAACCATAGATGACAAGATAAAAAATGAGCGCACGAAAGCACAATGCTGAGCACACGAAAGCACAATATATATGTAAAGAAAGAAAATAGCCATTGCCTTAAAATGGAGTCATAAAATAATCAATGTACTTGCATGTGCTTAGAGTGAATGTTTTGGGATTGCCTCTTGGTAGATTTTAAGTTAATGTGAAATATGAGTTGATTAAAATTAGGCCAAGGGGGGACTCCAGATATACCCTAGAGTACTTAAAGTATGTCCAAAACTAAACTTTAATGACTACTCGTAAAGAATATGTGGGATGAATGGAGTCTCTAAGACTGTTGTTCATAATGCACCCGAAGGGGTAACAGATATTGGCGTCTCGAGGTCACTTTTCAGGAGATCCCGCTTACTTTGGGTATCTTTCCACCACTTACGGTTTGATCGAGGCGTTGGATTTTCTCCTGATGGTGGTTGATTGGGGAAGGTGAAGACTAATCAAACTTGTCAATCATATTTCTTTTGATGCATCTTGACTGATCAAACAAACCACAGCCAAGTATAGAGCATACACACCGGATTCTTGTGAATTTTAGTTCGTTTTAAAGGATGTTTTTTCTTAGAAAGAAAAGCCCTCCAAGAACCTCTTTCGGTTTAAGTGGACCTCAATCGGAGAATCAAGGAGGGGGTTGATTTTAGAAAAAATAATTATAGAAATTAATGATAAGCAACAAGTAGAAATAAATCACAAGTTTTCTAATTATTCCTACCATGCATCTCTTTCCCCTTGCAGGTCAATTGGGAAGTAGTGGGGTAAGTATTCAAGTTACTTTGATACTGAAAAGTGGAATATATGATATAGTAATCAAATCATGTTGTTTTGCATGAATGAAACTAATCTAAAGTGAACAGAAATAAGACAATGCAAAAAATAACAAAAAAGGCATCAATCCCCCCATGGGGGATGGGGAATGGGATTGAAAGAGCCTATTCAAAGAAAAAAATTATTATATGATGTTACCATATCAGTAAAATTATCTGAATCATCTTGGTTCTTATATAGGATGAAACCAATATCTTACAACTTTCCCAAAATTTGAAATTTATAGTCAAAGGGGATCCCCCAAGGGGGATTTGAACAATCCCAAAGCCACTGTTGAACATCAGATTCACTTATTTCTGTTATTCCTGCTAAAATACAGCGATCATGTTATAATGAAATATTCCCAAAATCACTTTGAAAGTACCTTTGGGTCATCCTATGTTAAACAAAACAAAACTGAGTTAAAACTAGCTAAAATGGTGAAAATTGAACCAAGGGTTTCTGTTTGGGAAGCCAATGAGATATGCACTGATTTCTAGATTTAATCTTTTTAAAATAGAAACAGAAATATAACAAATGCAACCTATGGATTTTCTTTAAATTGCCATGCAAAATGGACGATTTCCCTGAACTAGATCTAGAATGCTTAATGAGACCTTTTAGAAATGAGATCTAGATTATGAGCTTTGAAATAATAGATCTATGTAAGTTTTAATTTAATATGACAGATCTAAATGATAAAAAATCTTGTAACCAAAGTAACCAGGTAAGATTTGGATTTTTATAAGGAGGAAGAAAGAGAAAGAGTGTTGGAAGCCTTGAAGATCAACCATGGAGATTTCCAGTGGAATGTCAAGGGACTATGCCTTTGTGAAATTTTTAGAGAGAGTGAGGAAGCAAGCAAGATCAGCACCCTCTCCAAGCTAGGAACCTGCAACTGATTCCAACGACTTGCCAAAATGCTTGTGAGATATGGTTAATACATAAACAGAGATTTCAGAATGACAAGCATATAAACTTATAAAACATGTTGAATCTAGATCTCTAAATATGCATCAAAAGGAAAAAGATGGCCAATAAAATTATTAACAAAATCCTTTCCTATCAAGATCATAATAAAATTATTATCAATCTTTTGCAATGAGTCCATAAACAATCAGCAAATTATGAACATAGATACATGTTACCTCAGTAAAACATGGAAATGCTCATCCACACACACAATAACATGACACCGTCTTGCCTCCAAAGCTTCGATTTATTTGAAATGAAAAATAGCAACAGTACAATTGCTACAGCACCTCAATATGAGTTCTAACTAGCTTGGAAGAGGTAACTTGTTCTTTATTTATAGCAAAAATAGGAGATTTAGCCCAGTGGGCACAAATCCCAAGGAGAGAGAGACTGCAGCTGCATGTGGAGTGAATCTAGGCCTGATCTTTGTCTAACTGAGCCTGATCTGAGTCTCACTGAGTGCAATTATCAATCGAAGAGCTGATATTTCTGACACCTCAACCTGCTGACTAAAGCATCCACCAAAACTGAATCAGATGGGCCCACATGTGTGGAGGAGAGAGAGAGGGTGCAATTCCCAATATTGCATGTTGTGGTGCACTCCCAGATCAGCCCAGATCACCTCCTTCAGTCAAGAAATTGTCAGATCCAGTCAATCCCAATCTAATGAGACTGATTTCAATCAAATCAGAGCAAATCCCAATGATTTAGGATTTGGGTTTTTCTCCATTATTTAATTAATTTATTAATTAAAACAATCAATATTTGATTTTTAGGGATTATACACTTCATGAGTGATGGAAAAATCACTCAAAACTCTAAAAAAGTGGGTCTATGGGTTTACATGGTACTCTAAGCTTGAAAATGAGCACCCCCATGACTAAAACTGATTTCCGAGCCCACTTTTATTACATAACCAATTTTTCCAATTAGCCTATTAAAAAGTAGCCTAAGTTTTGTTGAAAAATTAAAATTTAAAAAAAAAAACTTAAAAAAAAAACCTAGGGGGACTTAGACATGTTCAGATGACTCGACCATGATTCCTAGAATCTTTATACATTGACACATAGACTCTAATAACCTCAATAGGCCTAAATTCCAAGCTGACCACCCCAACTTTGGAGGTAATGAGTGAAAAACTCAGAAATTATCAGTCGTTTATTCAACGACCAATAATAACCAAGGGAAAAAAACCCCCTAGGCTGACTGAATTGACAAATAAAGTCTAAGAGACTGAGTATTTTACAGACACTATCATGCTGGAACATTTTATTACAACTCCCCCATGGGGTATGAACATGTGATATAGTACAACAAGCACTTCCCAGAAGCAATTTAGAAGGTCTTCTGAAGTCCGAACAAATCATCTTTGTCCGGTTCACCAAGCTCACTTGATAAAAAACAACTAAACAAAACTTAGGTGGTAACAAGTTTGAATGGACAAGTTTACTTGGAAGTCAAGTCTATTTTGAGGAGTCAGACCTAGGCCTAAAGAAACTCCATAAGGGAGGGGAGCCTTATAAAGGGGATAGCTTGTAAAACGAGACAAAAATGAGGCTCAATTTGGCATGAAAAATAGATAAGAAGGATCCCCTAAACCTATGACAAGTGTGGAATGAGTAACAAAAGACGACAAAGTGTTCTAAACTAGGGCACTCAGGGAAGGGAGGCTCTATCCATAGAAGAACAATGATGTAGACTGGGTAAAAAATGGTTAAACACCATAGCCCGTGGTCTACGAAGTCATCCTAGGGTCAAAAGAGGATTAGGTATAGATGAAAAAATGCACATGGAGGACCAAAAACCTATCCTATATGAGTGGACAACAACTTTAAACAACCTTGAACCTGTTGCATTAGGAAAAAGAAGATGGTATTAGTTCAAATATAAAATTAATTTTCAAACTAGAGGCTAAAAACCCAAAAATTGAAAATTTTCTTATATATAGTTCAAAAATAGAAATAAAACATAACATTTTAATTTTTTACCCAATTTGGGAACATTTTAATTTTTTGATGGATTTTAATGTTAAATTTTGGTCAAATGTGTAGGTTTGATCATGGTGTTGTAGTGGAGGGAGTGAGAACACGATAAATTGGACCGAGATACACTTTGTAGTGCCCCCACTGTGCAAGCATTACAACAAAGTGGGCTTTTTAAATTCTTCTGCACTTCACCCATGCGGGCCAATGTCTGCTTGCTCGAACATTTGATTGGCTATTGGGACCATGACCTTGGGGATTTTGACCTTGAAGGTGAAATCTTGGAGGTAGCTTTGGAAAACATATACTTCATCATGGGGTTTTCTATACAAGGAATTCCTATCAACCTCAAAGGTATTGGCAGGGGTGGTGACCCCATGAGTGTCCAAGATTATGTGGACACCTATTGCACGCCCGTGAGTCACAAAAAAGGATCATGCATCCCTATTGTACATATTACTAAATTCCTTCTATAGGTGTTGGTAAGTACTATAGTGAGGGTTGCACAATCTTCATCGCTTCATATTGCCACTTCGAACCAAATGAGGATTGTTGTAGAGTGTTTATAGGGAACCATGTTTGGTTGGTGTTCAGCAATAATCTTGATTATGAAAAAAAAAACTCTCTGATTGTAAGGGAGGCAAACGCATGAATTTTGGGTATTCAAGTGTATTGGTGGCCTTCTTTTTTGAGAGAGTACCCAAAATCATCCCTGCTGTGCCACTTCAAATATTATCTCCTTGTTATCCTAGACTGACTAGATGGGGAGAGATTTTCCTTCTCCAGGGCAGTAGTGGATCAGTTCAGAATGTGTATGATGACGATTTATACTTGTGGTGGGGGCAACAATTTCCAGCACTAGAGTAGTTTCCATACGCTAGTTTATATTTTCGAGGTGACAATGATCTCGTCCTCCATCCAAGAGGAGTATGGGGAGTGCTAGGTATTTTACTTTATTTTTTTTTCAATTTTTAAGAATTTTTATCATAAAGATATATACATATGTATAAGAGTTTTTTAAACCATTTTAATGTTTAAAATGCAGATGTTGGGCCTTTCCGCTCTGATGGGAATCCCAGGATGTACGTACAACTAGTGGCAGGGGAATACCAATGTTTGATAAGGGTCCTCGAGGGAATTCTATCCAGGATTACCCAAAGAGTTCGAACCATACGAATTGAGTAGATCCCTACCATCATGCACGAATTTGTTGTAGGAATTCCACCTACCTAGATATGCCTTATGTGAAGGACATCAAGGGATGTACTAGACCATATAGAAGCCGAGGAGGTTGGTGTAGCTAAAGAAGTTGATGATGCTGATGATGCTGGTGATAAGGGTGACCAAGGTGATCAGGGCTAGATCCAGGGGAATTTTATGGATTTCAATCCAAATTTTGTATATTTATACAGTTATGACTGGATCTAAGGATCAAAACTCGACCTATCTTATGGACATATTATTGCGCACACACACACACACACACACACACACACATATTGTGAGTTTATTTACATGTGTTTAAAATGTATCGTTATGTATTTTTATAAAATGTGCGTTAAGTGCCAATCTAAGATATAGTTCACATATACATCAACTAATTAATTTTGATTTCTTGGAATATGATTAAATGAAATATAATCAAAATTTATTTCAAGTAATCTAACCTATAAAAACTGACGTAAAAAGATAGGGTTTCATGCCTCATAAACTCAATTGAGCTAGGAAACCACTAGTTGAGAGTTAAGTCTAACTTCCAACTAAGTGATTCCATGTGATTCGGTCACATTATTGGTAACAAGACCTAGGTAAGTGCCTCCATAGGCAACTATCTATCCTGAGGGTGAGTAAATGACCAATGCGGCTGACGCCAGGTTGCAAGCATGACAACTAGGGCCATCTGCAAAACCTATGAACCACTAGGAAGACATATGTAACTACCAACATATGACATAAGAACACAAACTAGCTAACTATGTACATAAAATTACATACAATAAAAATACAAAAAAAAGTGCTAAGCCTAAGCATACTACTTCTTTTGTCTTTGTCGAATAGGTTTAGAATCAAGGTAGGTTTAGATTCCATGTTCAAGATATATGGATTTATGCCTATTAGGGATGTCCAAGCACATGCATCGCATAATTCCGTTAATATGGCAGTATCTATGGAAAACTCTTCTGAGAAAGAGTTTGCATCAATATGAATAGTTCCAACGATGTCAGAGTTTGGAAAGATATTGGTAGAAATAAAATCTTCTGCCAATTTCATATTGAACTCATGGTGCTTGATTCTACTCAACTCTTAAAGGGAGTAGGATATATGGTAAATATCTTCGTAGATCTTATCTCACCCACTCATGGATTCAAAAATGGATTCATTCGAAGGAAAAACCATGTCTAAGCAGTTATCTGAATATAACGAGTTCTCTACCCAAGCAGGAAGGTAAGATTATTCCGGCTCCTCTAAGACTGTGGAAGGAGTCGAATTCGAATCAGTAGTGGTGTTAATGATAGCTTGGTAAGCCACTTCCACTGTAGATAAGGGCACCTTAGGTTCGTAATGAGAATAAAGGACCCAAGGATCTGTTGTATCACCAACCTTAATGATAGACCTCTCTATACTAGTAGAACCTAAGTAGTTTATCAGGGATGGGATGTCAAAAGTTTCCATCAATGATAAATAAATACCAACCCCGAAGCTCTCATTAGTTGGTTTAACCTGATCAACCAATGGCATAGTGGACTCATTAGTTTTCATATGGCCCTTCCGAGTGAACCTGAGTTAGTCAACAGTGACCAACTTCCCTTCATGTGGAAGCACTACCAATCAAAGAACGGTCGAGGAAATCACACACATAGCGTAAGTCCAACTTCTCCCCAGAAGAAAGTTATAATCCATTGGAGCATCAATCACCTCCACTTCAATGGACACTGCCTTCCCTACCAGCTTAATCTCAAAATATGGTAGGAGACCATGTGAACGGAATGACCTTCCATCGAAATAAGTAAGTAAGGTGTTCAATGGAACTAGCTCCGAAGATCCAAGAGCCTTCCAGCAAGATAAAGACATGACACATGTGGAAGCACATTTGTCAACAACTATCCTTCTAATGGTTTTTCCACCATGGATGACATCTACTGACAAATCCACTTGATATGGAAGACGAATCTTAACATTAGACAAATTAAATTTTGCCATAAGGCTCAACAAATCCATGCTACCTAAGGCTGCTAAGAATGCATCTCACTGGGTGGGACAACTCTGTAGCACCTCCAATGCCAAAATTACACATGAGGTTTGGGCCAAATATTCAACTACAGAGTAGTTGGCTGCAACCCTTGCGTTGGGATTGTGCAATGCTTTATTAAAGACACCTTTTGGTATCTTGGGCATTGGATCAGCAGGCTTCTCGATCGTGAGAGGGTCAGAAGTTTCATTTATAGACTTACCCTTCTCTGGAGCCTCCATCTCATAGTTCTTATTTCTAGTCTGGAATAATGTCTCGGGTCACACCATGTTAATATAATTTTCGTCACGAGTACTAGCAGTTCCCATAGCTACATTAGAAACTGAAGTTGCATTTTGTCCTTAGGGAAATGGATCCTCTAGGACAGCCAGTTGTTGATTCTTGAGCAGTTTTTGAGCTTGATCAATGAGAGGTAATAGATGGGTTAGTTGATGTTCCTGGCACAACTTGTAAGGAAACTTCACTTCTTTCTTATCTTTCTTTTCCCCATCGGCAGTATTTGTAGGATTAGGATTGTTTTGGTTTCCCTCACCTTTCTTCCCCTTCTTCTTCTTCCCACTGGGCTACTGATTTCCCTTTTGAGAGGATCAAGAAAAAGCATTTGAATTTTGGGGTGAGGGGGAAGCCTTTGCTATCTCTACTGTAGAATGCTTGACAGAAAATTCATGGAGTTGTTTGGCCAAATACTCTACAGTCAAATAATTCACTGAACCAACCATGCCACCAGCATGGGGTCCAGGCTTGGGTTTCTCAACACTATGGGTAGACTGTAGTGCCTCAGGCATGATTTCATATAATATCCCATACTGAGTAGATATCAAATTGAACTATTGGGAGAGGATAGCCTCTTATTCAGTAGTCACCCCCAAAGTGGACACATCCTTAGATATATAAGGAAACAAAGACTTAAGGAACCACTCTAACAGAAACACGAGGGGATGGTGGATTTTATAAGCCTCTTTTGTCTTCACCACTCTTGGATATGATTCAAAATGTGAGTGGCTTTATCTTTCCTAAAGGTAGAAAAGAGGTTTATGCTAGCACTATATCGGATAGGAAGATGGAAGTGGTTCAAGAACACCTCCGTTAAGTCTCGAAAACTATCAAATGTGGTAGAGGGAAATTCAATATACCACTTTGCTGCAACACCAGTTAGATTTATTTAGAACAGCCTCAACCGAATGGTGTCATCATTCAGTGAGTTAGAAGAGCACCATAAATGTAAAGTGGTGGCATGAGCTCCTGGATTCTCCCCAGTTTTTCCTTTAAACTTGGGAATGTTTGAAGGTAACTTGGTTGGAACAGGTGGCCACATAGAATTATGTTTCACGGGGTCATTCATAAACTTATTCAAGTTTGGAAAGTTCAAAGTTTCCAGAATGGAATTTTAGGCATAACCGGAGCCTGAAAAGTACAAGTTTGGGAGGTAGAAGAACTTGCCCCCTGTTTCCCAAATGTAAAGGTGGGGATTCCCCCAACTATCAGTTGTGAAGCAGTTGGACCACTTTGAAATGGATTTCACCCATAAGCCAATGGATTATTTCTATGCAGTGTAGTATAAGTAGTTTGAGCTTGTCTAGATGAAACTGGAGTCTAAAAGACTGGAGCAGGTATCACTCCACAAAAAAGAAAGAAAGGAGAGATAGTGAACGGAGTTGAAACCAGAGTTTGGAAACCTTTACCATAGGTGTTTGTATTTCCAAAATTCATCCCCACATACGTACGTGTAGGGCCCACATAAGGAGTGGATGGGGGAATGTGCCCCCCATTCCAAGGAAATCCTTGAACAAATGAAGAGGATCGAACAAGACCACTCTGATTAGTATGCATAAAAGAGGGTGAGGAAAAAGGTGCACTGGGTATACCAGTGACCACCCCACTATAAGGGCCTACTACATTCGAGGAAATTTGCTTTTGAACCATTATAGGAGTACCTACAGGGGGAGGTGGTACTCTAGCCAATACAACTGAGGTGGGGGTAGATATACCCTTTGCTGAGCTTGCCATAATGCTGCTCATGGGAACACCAATCACAAGTGAAGTAAATGGACAAACTTGGACGATCACAGGATTGTTTAAGTCAGTAATAGGGGGGTTAAAGTTTCTTTCAAACTCGTCATCTTGTAAGTTATTAATCTCTACTTCGATTGTATCAACCTAGTTTGTCCTAAGTTTCGGTTCACCTCGAACTTCATTGATTCCTACAAGTTCAATAGAACCGTTTGTATCTAATTTCTGCCTTTGAGGGGGTAGTGGAGGCTCCACTGTAGTAGTTGGAGGAAGTTTTTTCAACCTTCTTGAACTTTTGAGAGGTTGGTCCTCCATGGTTAAAAATTGGCTCTTCACACACCCTAAGGCTAGCTAAACACAAAAAAACCACACAACACTCACTACAAAATTTCCTAAAGCTAGAGAAGACACAAAGAGTATAAGATATGCCTTCCAAAAGAAAGCTGAGAGATAATTACTTGGCATCCCTGTATATGTTCTTAGGCACAAGCAAAGGAATCACTCAACCACCCTCCCACACCTTCTACTAGGGTTACCTTCCAAGCCAGTACAATGTCAACCAAAAATAGCCTTCTAGTGTCAGAGAGACTAAAGTCCAAAGGCTACCGCAACTATACTAATAGTCTGGGGGGATAGTCATTAGCCTTATTCATACACATGTGCAGGGTAGAAAATACCAAAACCCTGTCAACACCGGCACCACACGGGGTGCAAGAGGTGGTATTGAAAGAAGTGCCCAGATGCACAAAAATCTTGGTCTACACTTTGATAAGGAATAGGATGGTTATCTCCTTAGTCCAAGTCTCCATCCGGCCTCGTGCTTAACTCCCATTTGAGAGGAGCTTCCCATTTATAGTCAACATGGAAGAGGATTTACCTATTGATTTACCAACTACGTCTAAAATCAAATACTTGTGGATAGTTGAAACTCCCTAATCCACAAGTCTAGCCTAAGCTAGTTGGTGTAGGAGCCTAAACAAATAAATCTTAGTAATAATTTTTAATTATATTGTTCATTTTAAAAGGTTTTTTTTTAGTCAGAGGAAAATTGCATGAAACTAGTGTGATGTTATAGACTCGATAAGAAAAATCAAAATGATGTATAAACCAGATTTCAAAGTAAATTGTGACTGCTGAAACCAAACTTCTTTTCTTTTTGTAAATAGAAGCTAATGAATTTATAACTAAGTGCGAGAAAACTAAGACTTCTTTTTTATAATTTTATAATTTTTATTTGAAAAATACTGAAAAGAAACAACTAAATGCAAAAAGTATAAATTTTTTTTCTTTTCTTTTCAAAAACTTCAAAAACTATAATGCATTTAAATGAAATTTTTGAGCAAGTTCGAATAATCAAAGCATATAAAAAGTTAAATGAGGCATAAAGGACGTAAAGTGACCTACTTCAACCAATAGGAAGAATACTTGGAAAATCCTTGACTTGGAGAAACTATTGAACCCAAAGAGTCCACTAGATTCAAAGCACAAGAGTGACAAACTGACACCATAAGATGCAACACGGAGTATAAATCATCTAATGCCTTGATCACTGACATATACACAAGCACCCAAACCTATAGACGAAACAGGAGGACCACCTACACTTCACAAATGAATGAAATTCAAACAAAAGGCTCAAAGTCTTGATGAAAAAGCAAATGATGTGACACATAGACTTTGGACTCCCAGAGTCATGGCATAAACATAAGACTTCCAAACAACTCAAAATCCAAAGAGATAGGGACAAGAAAACCTTACCCAAATTATAGACTTCTACAGGACAAACATGACTGTGTATGGAAGAAACCCACGTATGTCACGTGACTTTGTAGACAGCAACTAGCGTGTACAAGGTCACACACATGGTTGTGCATGAAGAAACCCACATGTATGGCTAACATTTTTTCAAAGAAAAAGACTATTAAATAATTCTCATCAGAATACACTATAAATTGAAAGTAAGATAAAAAGAATCACACTCGGAATCAGAATCAAAACAAAGACTAGTAAAGGGACCTACAGGATGGACCCACAATAGGATGGACTCCCCAGTGGAGTCGTCGATTCTGTTGTATAGGAAAATACACCATTGTAACCTAGGGTTTGGGGTTACCAACTTACTAATAGACTTGCAGACAATCCGCTTTTATAGAAAATGAAATAGGAATAGGAAGTGAGCTTGGACTACCCGGTTTATGACGGTTGATCCAATCTTGGTCTTCTCCTACTTCAATCTTCTCCAAATCTTCTAGGGCTACTTCTCATCATCTACAAAGAGCCAATTCTTCTAGCAATACATATATTAGAGGTTAGATGAAATGCATAATAATAAAATAATTGAAATCATGCATTAATCAATATACATGAGAAAAGCACAATACAAAGATTGGAAGAAGAATTCTCTTTATTAACAAACAATGAATAGGTAAGAATACAACATAGCTTCTGACACAAGGACTCCTCTGCAACTAAGGACATTGAGTTATGTTGTTTCAATAATCTGAAGGGATACCACCATCATAAATTTCCTCTTCTAGAATTGATTGATTAGCCCCATCCCAAGGCCTCTATTCAAACATTGGGAAATAGAGTGGTTTTGAAGGTTAGGATGGTTGAGACAGTTGGGATAGTTATGGATTAAGGCCAAACTAATCTCATCTAATCACAATTTATAATTTTTAATGTCGAATTAAGGTACTCGTGAGTATGTATATAAGAAAGATGCATATGATGCACTTGTTTCTCAAAGAAAACTCACGTGTTCAATGTACACATGAGTTGCAATGCAAATAGTCACATGTGACATGCGGGTTGCAATGCAAATAGGAGCGTGTGCAACCCTAAACTCAAAATAAAAATATATGAAGCTCATCTGAAGATTATGCATCAATGGTCATGCACATCTATAGTATTTTAGGAAACTTCAATCCAAATTGTCCTTTTGTGTCTCGACATAGTGGATGTCACTACTCAGATAGAGAAGTTTCATTTAGGTTGATAACAAAATCCTATGATACTAGAGAAGAAGGAGAAGCCTCAAAGCTATGCTAATGTGCTTAAGGTTCTCAATCACATTGAAAATACTATTAAAAATGTAGAAGACATCAGACATAATAAATATGATTAGAAGAAATATCCTCCTTCCACAACAAAAATGAATTTGACAAAATTGTTCCACCAATAAGATCTCTCACAACAAGGTATCAAAATATCTAGTTGGTTACTATTTCTTTTGCCATGATTTTGGGCACAAATCTATTAATTGTAGAAAAATGCAAGAAATAATTATTTGCAAAAGGATATTTTTACAAGATTCCTAATAATGATTTTAAGAGAAACAAAAACATAACATCTCAAGGGTTTGCTGAAAGAAATTATAACTCATTTTATCCACTAACATGTTGGAGTATCGGGTACCTCCACATGGTATAACCGCCGCGGCTCTGGGAATATAAAACAAGTGGACTACTTGCCACTCCTAGTGATACGGCCTTGTGCTGGGTTTCAAATGTTCATCAACATCTATAGGTTTTGGTGTAATGGAAAACCTTACATGGTATTAGAGCATAGGTTGTAGGTTCAATTCCCCTGAGCTACATCGAAGGCGGGGTGTTGGAGTATCAGTACAACCTCCACATGGTATAACCGTTGCACCTTTGCGAATATATAACAAGTGAACTAATCACCACTCCTGGTGATAGAGCCTTGTGCTAGTTTCAAATGTTCACCAACATCTGTAGGTTTTGGTGTAATGACAAACATTACATGGTATAAGAGCATAGGTCTTAGGTTCAATTCCCCTGAGCTACGCTAGAGGCGGGTTGTTGGAGTATCGAGTACCTCCACATGGTATAACCACCACACCTCTAAGAATATAAAACAAGTGGACTAACCGCAACTCCTAGTGATAGGGCCTTCTGCTAGGTTTCAAATGTTCATCAACATCTACAATTTTTGGTGCAACAACAAACCATACATGGTATCAGAGCAAAGGTCTCAGGTTCAATTCCCCAAAGCTATGTCGAAGGTGGGGTGTTGGAGTATCGGTAAAACCTCCACATGGTATAACCGCCACACCTCTAATAATATAAAACACATGGACTAACCACCACTCTCGGTGATAGGGCCTTGTGTTGGGTTTCAAATGTTCACCAACATCTGCAAGTTTTGGTGTAACGACAAACCTTACATAATGAACTTCCTGCATGAGTGCAAGAGCAAGTTGGATCCCACTAAACAAAACATGAAAGAAATATTATCTTCTAAATACGACGAATAAAACACAACAGTATAGAATAGAATAATATATCAACAAAAGAAGGAAGAGAGAAAAGAAGCCTTACATGCACAAAGCAAAACAAGATAATGGTATATTGATATCGGATGTTCCAATCACATGATAGGGTATCAAAGCAGGTTATTATCTCTTAAGAGGGAAATATGAGGCAATGCCACCATTGGAAATGATGGTTCTACTAAAATAATTGGAAAAGTAACAATCAGCCTCAAAAACAATAAATCCAAAGCAACAAATGTGTTATTTATTGAAATATGAAGCACATTGTTCTCAGCTTTAGTCAAATATGTGACTAGGGACACATTATTTCCTTTCACTCTAAAAAAAAGTGAGATAAGAAGTGAAAAATATAATAGACTAGTTGCTACAACATTTAGAACTCCTAATAACATATACATTTTAGATGAAATAAAGGAAGAGAATTGTGGCATGGGACATATTGATCAAATATGGATACATAATAGGAGAATGGAACACCTAAACTTTGATAATTTGGTAAAAGTCAGCAAGAAGTAGGATGTAAGGGATATTCCAACAATTATAAAAACCTCATATCCTATTTGCAAGTAGTTCCAACATGGAAAGAATACGAGAGACACTTTAAAAACAAAGGATCATTCAACCCCAAATCCCTTGCAATGTTAGAATAATCAACCCATAGTTAGCTACCTTAGACATTAATTTCATTATTTTTGTCTTATTTGCCTGGTTCATGTGTCCCACCTTGTGCAAGTTGTCATTTACCTATCCATAGTGGTAAAAATTTCCTTATTTGACTCATGTAGCACTTGGGAAACCTCAAGGAATCAAATCTACTTTATTCCTGGCCTCCTAAGCACCCTTCTGCTTTTTCTGCTTTATTGCCTGCTTTTTCAGTGTTTTAAGGCAAATGGAAAATCTTGACTAGGTGAGGTTGACTAGTTTTTTGTCCTACACATCCTCCACTCTTTTGTCCTTGTAAAAGCATGTATGAGTTGTCATTCCATCACTCTTTAGCTTTCCTAATCACTTTTTCCAATTCGTGATCTCCATGACTGATTTGGGATCAACGTTTTGCACCTACGGGGGATTTGCTTAATTTTAGTAAGCCTGATTTATGCTAGATTCGAATTGCTCATCATGCATTCAAATCCATTATGTAATTATTTAATGATGCAACCTATTATGTTACAGGGTTGGCTATTGTACACTTATTCAATACAGTTTAGTGTTCAACTCATTATTCAGTCTCTTTTGTGAGTGATTTTGCATGTTCAATTGGTAATTGTTGTGAGTAAAAATAATCTATCACTGGGTTCAATTTCCACATGGTATCAGAGCCATTGTAGATCAATTTCTCTCCTTCAAAATTTTTTTGCAGGTTCGACATCAGTGACTGGGAGCCTTCTACTGACAGCCGGGACAATTTCTAATCTATGGATCAATCTCAGAAGATCATCTTGACTCCTTTCAATTTCTTTGAATGGAAAGAAGAGATGGAGATACTGTTGATATTGAAAGGCCTCTACAAGGTGACTATGGCAATAGAAGCAGAGCCCAATGCAGCTGCAGAGAAGATTAAATGGCACAACAGGAGGGATGAGGCCTATGGTCTCTTGTGTCTGAGTATTTCCAGAGACCTCCTTTTCCATATTGATGGATTGACATGACCGAATGAAGTATGGGAGAAGATTACTGATATTTTTGGAAAGATATATGAGATGAGGGGACATGAAATTGAAAATGAGCTGATTTCCCTAAGTCCCAATAGCGTTTAATCTCTGCAACTCTATTTCTCCAAGTTCAAAGCACTTGTTTTGCAGCTGAAACAGTGTGGGATCAAAAAGAAGGATGATCAGCTGGTCTTGGCCATTCTCTTGAAGCTTGGCCCTAACTATTCAGTGTTTTTTTTGACCTTCTATGCCACAAAACTGACAGCTCGAACCTGGAAGATGCCTAGCCTTGCAGATTTCATGGAATATCTCACACAAGAACAGGACAAGCTGGTGATGATGGGCACCATCAAACCATCCAAATATCAAGATCTGATTGCTGGAGATTCGAGGGTGGATTCAAAAAGAAAAAATAAAGCTAAAAAGCCACCCGAGCAAAAGAGAGACAAGAACAAGTCTCCAGAGGAGCCACAAGGTTCCAAGAAGAATAACCAGAAGAAGAAAAACAAAGGAGAAATGAGCAAGTGCGCATACTGCAATAAGGACAATCACACTAAAATCTCTTGAATGAAGAAGCAAATAGACATGCTGACCCAACTCCAAGAGAAGAATGGCATCTCCCTTCCAGATAGCTCAAAGAAGAGAGAAGGAGGATCAAGTTCAGATGACAGAGAGAGATTTCATGCATTGGTTGCTGGCACATCAAGCTCACCCAGTTTTATCATTGATTCTGGAGCTTCAAGACACATGGTTTTGACCAAGGAGGCATTATCCTCACTTGACATGTCGAAAGGAACACCTATAGTACTGGGAGATGACTCTCTCACTAAAATTTTGGGCAAATGGAGGATTGATCTTGATCATGGTCAGTTCAACAATGTGTTGTATGTGCCTGGTCTTTCCTCTAACCTCTTATCAGTGTACCAGATGACTCACACTAGGTCTCCAAAGAAGGTCATATTCTCCCCTGATGAAGTTGATATCACAGAGATCTCAAGTGGTAAAGTCATTGCAAAAGGAGTTGCGAATCATGCTCAGAAGGTATACATGTTCTCACACTTCCTACCCTACTCAAACCCCTATGCTCTTCTGATTCATGCTAATGAAGCAAGCAATATTTGGCATGAAAGTTTTGGCCACCTAAATTACAAGTATCTTTCTAATCTTAGTGAAAAAGAGATGGTCATAGGGTTTCCCAAGATAAAATTTTCCAAAGGAGTCTGCCAAGGTTGTATCCTAGTAAAACACCCAGAGCATAAATTTGAGAGAGCTAGTCATGAGAGAACCTCTGCACCCCTTGAGCTGATCCACAGTGATGTTTCTGGCCCATTCCCTCATATTTCCATGAGTCAGGCCAAATATGCATTGACTTTCATTGATGACTTTTCCAGGTATTGCTGGGTTTACTTGCTGAAACACAAGTCTGAAGTTTTTGGCCTCTTCAAAGTCTTTAAGGCTTTGGTTGAAAACCAGTCTGGGAGGAAACTCAAGGTCCTTAGATCTGAAAATGGTGGTGAGTATGTCAAGTCTGAGTTTATTAATTATTGTGCAGATGCAGGTATTTAGATGCAACATTCTATCCTTTACACACCACATCAAAATGGTATTGCTGAGAGGAAGAACAGATCACTGAAGGAGATGGAAACATGCATGATGGAGGCCAAAAATTTGCCACCAAAGTACTGGGATGAAGCTATCAAATGTGCAGCATATATCCATAATAGGGTGCCTCATAAAAATCTTGATGGTATGACTCCTTTCTAAGCATGGAGTGGGCACAAGCCAGATGTGACCCATTTCAGAATTTTTGGCTCAAGGGCTTGGGATAGAGTTCCAACAGAAAAGAGAAAGGCTCTACAGCCCCAAAGCCAAGAGTGTCTATTTGTTGGATACTCTGAAGATTCAAAAGGGTACAAACTGATAAATTTGAGCACAAATAAATCCTTCATCGAAAGGTGTGTTCAGTTACAAGAAGAACCCCTTGCAGCAGTGGAAGTTGGAGAAGCCTCTTCACCACCTGAACCTCTGAAAGTAAGTGAAGATTTTGTTGAACATGATGATTCTGATTTTTCTGATGGAGGTGAGTTTATTGCAGACCCTAACAACCCTACAATTCCAAAATGGGTATCCAATACACTACATGCAGCATGAGAGCTAGCTGGGGATCCCAATGACCCAAGGAGGACTAGATCTTAATTTGAGAGTGGTCTGTGCATGAGGGATCCTATGTTTGCTGAGAAATGCTATTCTATGGTGGAATATGATCCTCCAACATATGAATAAGTAGCAAGATATCTAATATGGCAAGCATCCATGAATTAAGAGTTCAACTCACTCCAGAAGAGCAACACACGGGAGCTAGTGGATCTTCCCCCAGGGAGGAAGTTAGTTCAGTGTAAGTGGGTCTACAAGACCAAATTTGATGCCGATGGTTCACCACTGAAGTAAAAGGCCAGATTGGTAGCCAAGGGCTACTCATAGGTTCATGGGATAGATTACAATGAGACCTTTGCCACAGTGGCAAAGATGGATTCCATCAGGCTAGCCCTAGCCATTGCTGCCTCAAAGCAATGGGAGGTACATCACATGGATGTAAAATTTTCCTTCATGAATGGAGATATCACTGAAGAGATATATATGGAGCAGCCTCAAGGTTTTTCTACTAACCCTTCTCTTGTGTGCAGGTTGAGAAAGTCATTGTATGGGCTAAAGCAAGCCCCCAGGGCTTGGTATGCCAAGATCGATAGCTTCTTGCTATCACTGAATTTTGTTCGGTGCAAATCAGATCCAAATGTTTATTTGAAGTTAATTAATGGTTCATTAATGATCACTATGTTATATGTTGATGACCTCCTCATTACAGGAAGCTCAAAGGATGAGATTGCTTCCTTAAAGAGTGCAATGTACCAAGCCTTCTCCATGACAGATTTGGGGCTCTTAAGTCAATTTTTGGGGCTTGAGATTGCTTAAACCAAAGCTGGAATCAAGGTGCACTAGTCCAAGTATGCCTTGTATTTTCTGAACAAATTCAAAATGAAGGATTGCAAAGCAAGCGAAACTCCTTTCCTTTCAGGAGTGAAGCTGGAAGAAGCTGATTCTTCACCTATGGTAAACAATACACTGTATAGGCAATTGATTGGATGTTTGTTGTATCTGACACATAATAGACCTGATATTTATTATGCAGTAAGTGTGGCTTCTAGATACATGGATCATCCTCATGAGATCCATTGGAAAGAAGCCAAAAGGATCCTTAAGTTTGTTCAAGGAACAAGGACACATGGGATATTCTATAAAGCAAAATCTGATCTTGATTTGATTGGATTTACTGACAGTGATTGGGAAGGCGATAGCACAGACAGAAAGTCCACATCAAGATATGTGTTCATGCTTGCAGAAGGGCCAATTAGCTGGTCAAGAAAGAAACAGAGTGCCGTTGCACTCTCATCTAAAGAAGCAGAGTACAGAGGAGTTTTTAATGCATCAACTCAATGTTTATGGTTGCAGGGATTACTTGGAGAGTGTGGCTTTGAATCAGAGTACTCAACTACCATCTAATGTGATAACTAGAGTACCATTCAAATCTGCAAAGATCCAGTTCAGAAGTAGAGAACCAAACACATTGAGATCCATATGCACTACATCAGAGAGCTTGTGCATGATGGCACCATTCACCTACTCTTTTGTTCATCTTCAGAACAAGTAGCTGATATCTTCACCAAAGAATTTTGTGAGAATACCTTCAGCAATATCAAATCACTGCTGGGGATTGCTGATCATGCTATGAAGCATGAGTAAAGACAAGATTTCCAAATTTTGTTTTACAGTCTATGTTTAAGGGAGGATTTTCCCATGTGGTTTTTACCTCTTTTCTTGGTTGTATGGACATGCAGTATGTAAAGGGTGACTAAGACTTGTTGCTAGGCCCTATAATTTTCTGATATATTACTCATAATTCAGGCTTAAGGCGGGGTGTTAGAATAATCAACCCATAGTTAGCTACGTTAGACATTAATTTCATTATTTTTGTCTTATTTTGCTAGTTCATGTGTCCCACCTTGTGCAAGTTGTCATTTACCTATCCATAGTGGTAAAAATTGCCTTATTTGACTCATGTAGCACTTGGGAAACCTCAAGGAATCAAATATTCTTTATTCCTGGCCTCCTAAGCGCCCTTCTGCTTTTTCAGTGTTTTAAGGCAAATGGAAAAGCTTGACTAGGTGAGGTTGACTAGTTTTTTGTCCTACACATCCTCCACTCTTTTCTCCTTGTAAAAGCATGTATGAGTTTTCATTCCATCACTCTTTAGATTGCCTATGCACTTTTTCCAATTCGTGAGCTCCATGACTGATTTGGGATCAACTTTTTGCACCTATGGGGGATTTGCTTAATTTTAGTAAGCTTGCTTTATGCTAGATTCGAATTGCTCCTCATGCATTCGAATACCTTATGTAATTATTTAATGATGCAACCTATTATTTTACAGTGTTGGCTATTGTACACTTATTCAATACAGTTTAGTGTTCATCTCATTATTCAGTCTCTTTTGTGAGTGATTTTGCATGTTCAATTGATAATTGTTGTGAGTAAAATTAATCTATCACTGGGTTCAATTTCCACATGCAACTCATTCATACTAACCTTTGTGGGCCAACGAAAAACAAAATATTATAGGGTGAGTATTATTGTATGTTATTTATGTATGGTTATACTAGAATGGCATAGGTTTCCTTTCTACAAAAAAAACAAGAAGCATTTGGAAAACTTGAAGTGTTTAAAGAACTAGTTGAAAATGAAATTGATCTCAAAATGATGTTCTTATGGTCATATAATGGAAGTGATTTTATCTCAAATGAATTTGAAATTTTTTGTGAGATGCATAGAATCAAAAGACAGTTTCCAATGTTTAAGACACCATAACAGATTGGTGTAGTGGAGAGGAAAACAAAATTGTGCAAGAGATAGATAAAACCATGTTGAATGACTCCATATTATTAGATATTTTTTGGAGAGAAGTAGTAGATACTACTATTCATATTCTAAAATGAGGATTGATTAAAACAAACAATGAAAAAGCACCATATGAGTTTTGGAAAGGTATAACTCCAAGAGTCAATTACTTTAATAAGGTATTTGGAAGCAAGTGTTACATAAAGGTAAATGAAGAAAATTTGGTAAATTTTGATTCCAGAATAGATCAAGGAATATTTCTATGTTACTCATTTGATAGTAAGGCCTATAGATGCTACAATATAAGGTCAGAAAGATAGTAATGACTGCAGATGTGAAGGTAAATAACAAAAAGTCACATAAATAAAATCATAATTCAAAAGAAACAAAATGTAGAGAAGAAGATAAATATTTGGAAGAAGGAAAACATGAAAAGGAACAAGGATAAGAACAAAAAGAGCAAGAACTTCAAGAAGTAGAATAAAAAAATAAGGTCCGACAAAAGGAAGAAGAAAGAAGACAGAAAGACAGGACACCAAAACACCTTCAAGGTATGTACAAAATGATGACCCTGGAAATCAAATCCTTAGAAATAAGAGTGCAAGACTTCAAACAAGAAAAAGAATAAGCAATATCTTTGAACAAGTTAACTTTTCCCTACTATCCATAGCATAGCCTAACATCTTTGAAGAATACAATAAAGAGGAGAATTGGGTTAATTCCATGAATGAATAATTGGGATAGATTGAAAAGAATAAAAACTCGGAAATTGTTTCTAGACCCAAGGATAAAAATGTAACAAGTACTCAATGGGTCTTTAGGAATAAATAGAATCATAATTGAAAGAGAGTAAGAAACATTGCAAGACTAGTATGCAAGGAATATGTTCAAATTGATGAAATTGAGTTTGAAGAAACATTTCCCCTGTAGCAAGATTGGAAGAAATCGTGATGTTTTTGGCATTTGTTTGCTACAAATACTTCAAAATTTATCATATGGATGTAAAGTCAACATTTCTAAATGGAAATAGATAATAAGAAGTATATATAGAGAAACCTAAAGAATTCCAATTATCTGAAGAGAGAGATTATCTATGCAAAATAAAGAAATCTCTTTATGGATTAAAACAAGCTTCTAGTTCTTGGCACTCAAGATTAGACAAGCATTTACAACAACAAGGATTTAAAAGAGGAGTTGCAGAAAGCAACATCTACATCAAAATGGAAGATAAGGACATGATAATAATTGTTGTTTATGTGGGTGATATAATATTTAGAAGTATTAAATTGACAAATTACATGAATTGTTTGTTGAATAAATGAAAAAAGAGTTTGGCATGTCAATGTTGGGATAATTATCATTCTTCTTAGGACTACATATATTTTAATCAAACAGAGCTATCTTTATATCTCAGATAGAATAAAGTAAGGAGATGCTTAATAAATTCAATATTGAATACGTCAAGCCAGTTAGTACACCTATGATTACATGAAGCAAGCTAAAAAAAATGATGAATCCATGGAAGCATACCAAAAATTGTATAGATCTATGATTTGGAATCTTGCTATGTGTGACAGATTCAAAGCCATAAGTAATACAGATAGTTGGAATAGTTGCAAGGATTCAATTTTCACCAAGGGAAACTCATGTGCAAACAAGTAAGATAATATTTAAATATTTGAATCCTACTTTGGAATTTGGATTATGCTATCAAAAAAGTGAATAATTTACCTTCACAACAAACATTGATGGATTGGGAAGGATGTATAGATGATAGAAAAAATGTAAGTGGGTGCAAATTCTTCTTATGGAATCACTTGAATTCATGTTTGAGCAAAAAAAATCATCAATCTCTTTATATACGATAAAATTAGAATACATTGCAACAAAAAATTGTTGCACACAAGTCATATGGATGAATCAGACTTTACAAGACATCTTGTTTGGATACAAGCAAGTAAACTCCATATTATGTGATAATACTAGTGAGATAAAAATTTCTAACAACCTTATCATGCATTCAAAAACAAAAAACATACCTATCATGTACCATTTTCTAAGAGAGCGTGTTGCAAGACAAGTTGTTAAATTGGATTATGTGGCTACCAAGGAATAGGTTATGTATATATTTACAAAAAAAATTCCTACAAATACATTTGAGTATCTCAAATAGAAATTGGGGTTCATTCCCCTTCCTAATAAAATTGCACAAGATTCAGAATAAGTTTGACATTGTTAGGAACATAGAGAATCCAAAAGAACAGGGGGAGAAGACAAAGGAAAGGAAGAATAAAGGAAGATGATAATAGAAGATACCATTTAAGAAAAAATGGGAATTTTAAAGAGAATAAAATGATAGGGGAATTAGCACTACCAAAAAAACGTAAAAGGAGAAAAGAAAATAGATACATGGGGGAGATAAAGGATATAATTATGAAGAAGACTATGCAGGGAAAAGGTATATTAATACCTATAGCCATGAATAAGGTATTTTGTTTTAGATAGGAATATTGTATATCAAAAAATACGGAATAATATTCAACGAAATAAAGAAAAATCAAGGATAATACATAGATAGGGAGAGTCCAAGTACATAATTTAGCCTAGAAGACTCCACAAATTAAACAAAAAATAGTAAGAGAAAAAGAGATAATTCCTTTATCATTGGTTTCAAATGGGGAGATAAGTGACAATAAATCAAATAAAAAATAAATAAGAGTAAAATAGGGAATATATGCCATAGGATATGATGCTAGAAACACATGGGAGAAAATCAGAGGGAATACGAGCAATTCTAGTTTCTTTGGCTAGGTTTCAATCAATGAAAAAGGGGGAGATTGTTGAGAAAGTGTTGTCATTTATTTCAAAGTGGATTTTGGTGTGAAAAATGGTATATTATGTGGTATAAGAATCCATTAATGCAACACATTAAAGGTGCACTATCCATGTTCTTTCCAACCATGGTCTATCAAGCCTTTGGGAAAATCCCAATAAAGGATTCTCTCAATCAAGGAGAAAGATAAGAAATACTAATGTGTAAGTATTATGTTATAGGTGTTGACCCAAAATTTAGACAAGAGTTCTTGCACATGGGCCAAAAAAAGGGCATTGTTGTATTCTAGTGAAATGGCATTTTGAATCCCCTTAAGGGGGAAGGTCTCACCTAAAGCATAACTAAGACCAACATAAGACAATTATTGGTTAAATATATGATAATGATTAAGGATTTAAAGTAAACAGCATCAAAACATAATTCACCCAAATATACTAAAACAAAACTTAATTGTATTCAATATTCATTCATCTAAGCCATACTAGTAAATGGTAATAAACTTAACAAAGAAATTAACAACAAAATAAATTAAGGGGACAAATAATAATTTTCATTATATCAATTATATATTCATTAAATATCTTACATCATGTCTCTATGGCGTTACAATCACCATAAAATTATCCGCCATGGGATAAAACCTTATACAATTGAAACCCAAAACCTAAATACATAACTCCTACTGCAGATCTAAGTGTCTCTATCATATTTTTTCTTTGATATTTTGATACTCATATGCTATTATATTTCCATGCATGTTCTCATTTGATTCCATATTTCACTTATCCTTTGCTTCCATTTATACTCATGGAAAAGTCCAAAACTAGACCAAAATTTGTTGTAGATGTCACCTATTTTCGGCAACTTCCTTCCTTTGTCTTCTCTTATTCTTATTTTTGCAGTACTATTTACAAAAAAAGGATCCAAAAAGACCCAAAAACAAAGGTTGACCCACCCTCAAGTCCACTCTATTTCGTTATCAATCCTTGTGCATCTTTGACTATTGGTCCTTCAAATGAAGGAGCCAACTTTGGTACTTATGTAAAAGCCTACTATTGAAGTTGTACGAACTCATATAAATTTGTCCACCATTTTACAAATACTATGTTTGTGTTATCTATGAATTGTTAGGATTATTATTAATCCTCCCTTTGTCTCATTTTCCATTTATAGTCTTTTAGATCATCATGCCTGAACTAGGAGTCAGTTACTTAAGTTTGGTGCCATTGGGTCCACTAGATCCTTTGGGTTCTCTAGTGCCACTGGGTCCATCGGTACCAACCACTAGAGTGTGGGGAACACATAGGGAGGTTATATGACACTTACTACATGTGCATGCATGAGCTAATGTGCCTCTAAGAACAATCCCTACAATTTAGGAGCCACTATGAGTGCCAGCAGCAACCTCCATCAGTTGGTTGTGGTAGGTAAGTAGTTATGCTAAGTCAATCTCTAGTTACATTCAGTCAGATGCCTTTAAGTTCAGTTAGTGCCAGTTTTGCATGGTTGCATGAGGGTAGGCACATTTTCTTACCTACCTCATCAATTTAACTAGTTTAAATAGTTTTAACTGATTATTACTTGAATTAGACATGCGGAGTTAAACTAGTGAGCTTCAATAGTGATTTAATATGCTTCTAGTTATCTAGTCGGTTAGGTTTTTATTAGTAGATTCGAATCCTATCCACATGTTTGGAATTTTATTTATTGTAACACCATTGTATTACTGAATATAGTTAATGGAATATTTCTCATATTGTTCTTCAATTATTATTCTCTTATTTCTCTTGTGCAATCTATGTGAAGACTATTTTTGGACCAATATTTTCTTGCCACAATCTAATATGACACTAATACATTTGGGAAGATTTTTCTATGAAATATTTCCATGTTTTGAACATTCATGTATTAATGCTTCATTTTTTTATCATGGCATAAAAACTGCGAAAATATCGACATTGTTTAATTTTCGACGAACTTTCGTCTCTATTTCGACGATATATGGCTATCTTTGCACACCCGCCAAACCAATTCCAACTTTCAATGGCTCTTGGTTGTTTACGTGCAGGTTAACTCATGCATTTTTGTCCACATCTAAATTATAAGAATATTTGGCTATTTGCACAATACAGTAAACTTGTTCTGGGTGAGAAGTGAATTCCATCCCTCCCTTGGTTCATATTCTCGATTCATATTCAAGCCGGCAAACATGAACTAGCTGGCACTTAACATCAAAGCAAAATATTGCTTCTATCTTCTTTCAGATAATAGAGAGAAATCGTGAAATGGAAACTCTCAATAATAATAAAATAGATTTGATTTTTTTCCCCAGCTATTGCATCTTTTTTCTTGGGTCTGGGTCTAATTGGATATGTGTGGTATAATATTTTATGTATATGACAAAAGCCGCCTATACCCCTGCCTTAGGCCATCCATGTGCCCTTATATTTTGCATAGAGATGTTTACACTTGTTCATATATGATGTCACCATGGAAAAATAGTAATTTCCATGAAACTGAATACCTCGTTCCATCTATCTCTGCTACTGGAACCTAGTTACCTATATGATGTCAGCATAGATAATTTTACCTTTTATATTACCAGTTTATAGCTCCTTTGCAGGAGCATGCCAAGATGTATCACTTAGCACATTTGCTATAGTTGTGACAAGGTTCTTGGTGATTGATTGAGAATGGATTGAGCCCATATTTCTTTATCAACCATATCAAAAACTAGAGAGATTAGTCATACTCTTCAACAATCATCTGGCCGTAAATTCATAAAAGGTAAGGATGCATACTTTTTTGGGGGATAAAAACTAACATTGAGGCTAAAAATAATAGTTGTATTCTTTGGGTCATGTACCTTACGAAATAATTTAACAACCCTGGAACTCCCTCCTTTTATTTAAACCAGATTAATTGCAACAAGAGGGTCTAGTCAAAAATGACTCTAGCCAATTCATTTTTTTTATAGACCCGATGCTCCACTAAGATATTGCCCATTGACATGGTGTTAATTACTTTCCACGGTAGAAGGAAAACTTTCCAATTGGAACATTTGGGCCACCTAGTGTTCCAATGCCCAAAATATCAAGGCCTCCTTGTGAGTAAATCAATGGCCATTGCACAACACTGGTTGGCATCAATGAAAACTTTAGTCTATTAGACACAATGCTCACTTAGAGGGGGGGGGGGTGAATGAGTGAGCTAAGTTTTGAACTCAATTTCAACATATTTTTCTACCAATATTATCATTCCTTGAGCCATCTATGTCATCAAGTTTGCTTGTCTATTGTCATGTCACCATTTCCTTGTCATCTTTGCACCAACATTGTTTTCTTGCCCAAATCATCTTTAAATCACCACAAAAGGGTCATTTGACTATCTAGATGTTCCATGCTTGTAATGCTTGATTTTTAATTTCATTATGCATGTCCTTAGTCATCTCTATCCTTCATGTCTTGTTCCAATTACACCTTGCCATGTCATCATGCTTAGACACCTCTTTGAATCTATGTTTCTTATTTATTGTCTTAATGAAATAATCAATTAAAACTTCTTCTAAACATTGACTCTCTCCAATAGTAATATGTGTCTCTTCAAAACTCTGTCTTAGTTCTTTTTATTAAATTTCTGTTTATTTTTCTAAATACATTCCTGTAGCTTATTATTTAATAAATTATGTTTATTATTTTTCACTAACTTTGCAGGTCCATCTTTTGGATATATGACCATCATAATGCAAACTGAAAGTATGGCTGGATAGCCACCTCAACAAGGATCATATCCATGTCACCTTTTGAACTTTTTGATACACACGCATCATCTGGAGATCATTTGAAAATAAGCTTCCAAACTATTTAATTTAACACTTGTACAAAATTGTTTTTAACTTCATGTAAAAACAATTTTTCTTCTACTTTGGCAGATTGATTTCTCCCTCATGTGGTCACCATAAGGAAACCTACAAGCATCACTAGATAGCCATTTAAACAATGAACAAGACCATATCATAAGATAAATTTGTTGACACACAACCTCTGGAAATAATTTTCAAAATAGCTTCTCAACCTCTTTTGAACATTAAAACATATTTCTTCCCATTTTGGAAGACTCCTATTTCACACATGTGAACACTCTATGGAGACCTGAAGTAGGATCAGATGGAAAAATTACCAAAGAATGGATCCACGGCATTTGATAAATTTATTTGCACAAAGACATCCCTTGGCAGGCATTTCCAACTGACCTCTCAAACTCCTGTTTTTAACACTTGGTCAATTTTCTTTTGTTCTCACTATGCAAAATATTATTTTTCCTATTTTTGGCAGATTGATATTTTGCATATGAGACCATCATAAGACAACCTGAAGCTATGGATGGATATTGAGCTCACCAAGGAACATGACTATGCTACCTCATGAATTTTATCATCAAAATAACCCCTCCTAGCAGGCATTTGAAAATTCCTTTTCAATTTCCCGAATCTAACACTTAACCAATTTTCTTGTGTTCTTAAAATGCAAAATAATATTTTTCTTAATTTTGGAAGATTTATATCTTTGTCATAAAACACTCCATGGGATAAATGAGACCATGTTTAGATGAAACCATCAACGAGATATATCCTAACACTTACATATTATTTTTTTCATCATCCTATGAGATAGGGAGGGCATTTCCTTGAGGCCACTGAGGCAGTTTTTCCAGTATTGGAATAATGCAAAATAGCCTGCAACTCTGTTTTGGCAGACCATTATCTTTGTCATCAAACATATTCTTTGAGAACTGAGACCATGTCGAGATAGCCTCTTCAACAAGCTGTAGGATGATAGCTTCAGATAATTTTCATCATACACCTATAAGGTATGGCATGCATTTTCCCAAGGCCACATGAGCCATTGTTTCCAACACTTGGACAATTTTCTTAGTCTGGTCCAATCTGCCTAAAACATTGTTTTGGCAGGTTCATAACTTCTCCCTCATCGACTTCCAAGATAGTATGAAGACATCATCAGGTAGGACAAATATCAATATACAAGACCCCCATATGGTGTAGGAATTTTCTTCAACACACAATTTCTAGCAAGCATTTTCTTAAGGCTACCTGAGCTAGTTTTCCAACACTTAGTCATTTTCAGGACTTTCTCCAAAATTTAGTCTAAAACCTCATTTTGGTAGATTCAACGTTTTCTTTAGACATGCCTAAGGAGAAATAATACCATGGTTAGGTAGACAAACCAACACACTACAAGACCCCCATGTGCTATGGGCATTTACTCTAACCAATATTTTAGGGTGGGCATCTTTCTGAGGCTACTTAGCCATGTCATCATGCTTAGACACCTTTTCGAATCTCTATTTGTTATTTATTGTTTTAATGAATTAATCAACTAAAACTTATTCTAAACATTGCTATTGGATATTTTCCTTTTCACTACTTCCTTGGATAATATTGAATTGTCATGTTAGTCCTTGGAATGGGTGTTAGGAGCAATCCTTAATTTTTCACTCAACTGGCTGCTCCCCCTATCATCTAGACGCCTCCATTCATTGAGCTCCCCCTAAATTTGTGATGATGAAGATTATGATGATGATGATGATGATGATGATGATGATGAGGATGAGGATGAATATGATGATGGTGATGAAGATGATGACGATGATAATGAAAATGATGATGACGACGATGATGAAGATGATGATCATGATAATGGAGATGCAGATGAATTGGATGACGATAATGTTGATGATGAATATGATGATGAAGATGTTAATGATGATGACGATGAATATGATGATGATGATCAAGATGATGATGGTGATAATGAAGATGTTGATGATGAAGATGATGATTATGATGATGATGGTGATGATAAGGAATATAACGATGATGAAGAAGATCATGATGATGATGATGACGAGGACGATGATGATGATTATGAAGACGATTATGATGATATTGATGAAGACGACAAAGATGATGGTGATGACGATGACAAGAATGATGATGATCATCATCATTGTTGTCGTCATCACCATCATCTTCGTTGTCTTCATCGTTAGCATGATGATCATGATCATCGTCATCATCATCGTTTTTGTCCTTGAAGGGACTTATGTATAGGATCTCACTATAAGCAATGCAACCAATACAAATTATGGAAAAATCCTAGTTAAATTAAATTAAATTAAATTAAATTACACTAAATTAAAAACATAGAGTTGTTTAACTATAATTAATTTAAAATGAAACAAAATATAAAATATTCAAATAAAAAAACCCAAAATAAAGTAAACAAAAGATAAATAAAAAAATAAAAAAAAACAAAACACCAAATATAAAATATGCAAATAATCAAACAAAAAGAAGAAGAATTCAAAAACACCATTAGAATTCAAAAACACCATTAGCATTAAAAAACCGTGCACTATCTCATTAGCATTCAAAAGCACCTGCACAGGATCTACTCCGGCTCCCATTTGGGGGTTATCGAGTTCGAACATTCATTGAAGGATCTGGAATAGGCTATGATGTTTTTTTATAGGAAGGGAAACCGAAGGACTTTTCCTATTAGTGCATCATCCACTCCCTTCACATGTGAGCCCATGCTTCTAGAACCACTTGCCCCACCTCCAGATTGGCAACAATGTTTAGACCTTCAGGTTTGTTTCCTTCTATGTTTTTCTTGATTACCTATTGTGTTTTTATTATATTCATGGTTTTTTTCATTGTTGTGGATGTGGTGGAGATGAAATGGATCAAATCTCCTTACAAGCATGAAGCATGAGCTTTCTAGGTGAACTTAGGAAATTCAATGTGAGAAATAAAACCAACAGTTATCGAGGAAAAGGAGGAAAAGAATGTATAGCTATATGATTGCAGGGTATGCTCTGAATGGGAAAGACGAAGAGGCTTCTGATTTTACTTTCTTGATGGTGCTTCTGATTTGTGCAAACATCATGAGTACTTATGATGAGGGTAAGCAAGTTCATATCCTCACCATAAAATATGGATTTGATTCATATGATTTTGTGGGTATTTATCTAGTTGGCATGTCTGCAAAATGTGGGTTTGTTTCTAGTTTTGTCCATTCCTTTTGGGAATCATGTAAAAATTCCCATGAATTGACAATTCAAAGCTAGACTGTGAGTGTTTTTAATAGTACGGTTGTTATTTTTTCTTTGATAATGGAAAATTTTTGGAGTTTGAAGCCCGAATGTTCTATAGAAAATTGTTTTTGTTTGCTCAAAGTGGTTTTGAGGCTACTGAGTGAAGTTTTGTATAAATTGTGGCTTGTCTTGAGTTGTACATGCATAATTTCTTTGAATAATTAGTGAGACATCGACCCCAGCCATAGCATTCTTTGTATAAACTAACGAAATCCCATTACATGCATAAATTCTTGCAAATTCTAATTGTAGGCAAGCCTTGCGATAGAAAAACACAATATTCCCTCTGCAGTTTGTCGTTTCTTGTCTCCAAGATGGAAGAATCTTCTACTAGGATGAAAAGAAGTAGCAATGAGGGCTACCTTGGAGTGATTCCTAAGAATAAATCCAAGCCTGAACCTAAGGAGAAGAAATTCATGTTCAGGGTTTTGCATCATAATGGTTTGAATTTAACTCTGTAGTTGAAGGATGTCGTTGAAAAGATATCGTTCTCCTATTTTGTAAGGATTGTTAGGAGAAAAGATGAGAAATAAATAATACAAAAGGGGACAAGAAAATCACCATACACCAAAACTTTAAAATGAAATATTTTAAAGAATGCATAGTAAATTCTGTGCAAAAAATTGTATTGTTCCTTTCAGTTCATGTGTATTTAAATTTTTTTTATTAAATTAATTTTTTTGTATTTCCTTGCATATAATTGAAATTTATTTTTACTCTTTCCTCTATTTTTTTGTTTTATATTGTTTGACAGGATGGTGGTATTAACAATGTCCACACATTTCCAGTAAAAACCTATTTATATGTTTATTTAATATATTTATGTCTTAAACTTTAAAATTTGTGTGTTTTTTTCATTTTAATACAATGGTTAAAGAAATCTTGTCGAATACAAACACAAGTTCCCACATCAGTGAGGCAATGATATTGTAATATAGCATTTCAATGTGAATTGATATTCTGGTGGAATATGTGTGCTGGATAGATTGATTGTTGATTTCCTATGTGGGACATGTGAAATGTGACTCTAGAACCACATCTCTTGGTGGAATTACCCCAAGAACACACTTTCCAAACAGAATTAGCTGATTTAATTGTATGCCCATTTTTATTTCATAGAGTATTTTGATATTTTCCATGCCTAGCAAAATGACCACTTGTGTATAGGTCTAGGAATGGATTATTTATTTAATTTATAAATTTAATTTCAAGCCAACACAGTGGTTTTCTATTTATTAGGACAACTCTTTGCAAGCGGTATGGGCCAATGGACCTGGCGAAAGGCGATTGATAAGTTAAGGGTTCTTGCATTGCCTACATTCTCCCTAGGCATTAATATTTTATATGACTTGCTTGTACATGTCGTATAATATAAATTTTCCATTTTCATTTCTAGCCTCTTCATCATTATTCATATCCAATGTTTGTATAGAAACATAAAAATATCAGACTTATGTGTTTTTGTTGTGTTCTTGTTGTACCAATCGCTGCTTTTCCATGTGTTTTAGAGTTCCTGCCTCATTTTTCCATTGCATTCTTAAGATCAGTGTAGTAAGAAGTAGTAGTGTTATGTTCACCTATTTTGCAGTGCACCATGCGCACGTTTTGGACAATTTTTCCCTACATTTAACTACTAAATTTGATTGTTTGTAGCTTTCCCTTGGTTACCTGCTATCATGAGGTTCTTTTGCACTAAGTAGTTCTAATGATAGTGGTGCAAGGTTTGTCCTCTTTTTGCATAGACACTGATGAATAAATAGCATCATTGAAGATTTCAGTAGAAGTGCACATAACCTGATAGTCTTAGTCTATCAGAATACCCTCTTTAAGGAGAATTTACTCAACATCAATTGCAATTTCCTGTGTGGGTGCACTAAACATCTTGGTGCTCGGTCACATACAAGCTTCATAGAAACTCCTAGACTTGAATTATTGGAGTTTGAAGACTGAATGTTCTATAGAAAACTGTTTTTGTTTGCTCAGAGTGGTTTTGAAGCTACTAAGTGGAGCTTTGTTGCAATTGTGGAATGCTAGAGCTTGTCTTGAGTTGTACATGCATAATTTCTTTGAGTAATTAGTGAGATATCAACCCCAGCCATAGCAGTCTCTATATAAACTAACGAAATCCCCTTCCATGCATCAATTCTTGAAAATTCTATGTGTAGGCAAGCGTTGGGATAGAAGAACACGATATTCCCTCTATGGTTTGCCATTTCTTGTGTCCAAGATATAAGAATATTCTATTATGAGGAAAAGAACACTACTACATTTCGATCCAAAATCTGACGGTTACTTCCGACGGCGCGTGGATTTTTTCTTTTAAACCTACCAAAAATAAGAAAGTTCAATTTTTTTTTTTAAATTTTGACCATAAGCATCACTTAAGCGACGGCTAGCCCCATAAGCATTGCTTAAGTGACGATGCATCAAAAAAAATCATTCCTTAAACATTTACACCAAAGGCATTTTGTTTTTCCATTTTTTGTTTATGCGTCGCTTAAGCGACGGCACATCAAAAAAAAATCATTGATTAAACATTTCACAAAGCTCCATGGCATTTTGTTTTTCCATTCTTTGTTTATTTTGTTTTGAACAGTTCTCCATGATCATCCCTATTGGGATGGAGCTCAGCTCGGAATGATCGGCTTCGATTTAGACGATATACGGTATGCCTTTTTTTTTTCCTTGTTTTCCTCCTTTTTTCTGTAGTAACTGGTTATTGTCGCGTTTATTTCTGTATTGTATTCAATGTTCAACCCCTAAAGTTTAACAAAATATTATTTAATTTAGTATTCGGTTCGATTTATCCACTTGGGTATATGAAATCGTAGTCATTACCGGGGTTTAACAGGCACTGATTGTTGTATGTGGTTTTCAAATTATATTTTGTTGGGATTGTTGGGACTTATATTTAGGGGATTGTCTGTTTGGGTAGGGTTGGATTATAGGCCGGATACCGGGGTTTATACCTTCTCTGTTTGTAGTCCCCGGGAAGTTTCTAATGCCGATAATATGTCAAACTATGTGGCCTCTACTGCTCTTGGCTATCATTCCATAGTGCCTAGCTCTGATGCAGAGCACAAATCTTCTTCATTGCTGAACAGATATCATCTTTTGAGTTGTGATGTGGCCATGTCACCCCCCAATGCATGCACATCATGCTTCTCTGGTTCATGGTCGCCTCTTGGTTCTGGTGCCCCAGATGCATCTCTGAGCAGTTTTGTTGATAAAAAACAGTTGCTTAGCTCTCCTGAAAAGCCTGTTTCTACAATTGATGGTGGTACTTGTAGTTCTTCTGAGATACAGCACTGTGATGAGCTTTTACAGGTTTGCTTGCCTTATAATGAGAGTTTAGAGCTTGGTAATCAAGATGAGATGCCTCGAATGTATTTGGTTTCCTTACATATTCTCCTTATTGATATGGTTCCTGTTATCCATATCTCTTTGGTATTAGGGAATACACGATATAGTTCCTTTGCCACTTTTTCTCTGTTGATTGAAATAATATTGTTGTTTGATAGCAAGAAGGATATCTTTCCAGTTCTATGGCTTCTTGCATTCCATACCGGTGTTACTATGTTTATACATTCTCCCTCTTTTATCAAATGAACTAGCTGAAGCAGTTGCAGCACAGGCCATGCTATATCAACTGTGTCATGTTATTTTTGATGGCCAGTTTGACTTACTGTTCCTAATTCCTATGCATTCTATTGTCTAGATATATACAGTATACCAGTCACTATAACCCACTATTTATTATAGATCAAGTTACTATAGCATTAACTAGCAGAAGACTATTACCTCTTCCTACTTGCAATTCGCCTGCGTACAGAGTTAGTTGGCCACATTTCTTTTATAGAATGCAATCTGCCTTACTTGGTTTTACAAGTGCATTGTTCCAATATTGAAATTTTTTTCCTAAGTTACATGTTATAGAAGTAAGGTTCTAGGTCTTTCATTTGAATGACTTATGCAAAGTGCACTTGGCTCAAATATATAGCTTGTGCTTGGGGGCAGGTATAATATGGTTAACCAGGGCCTAATCAAAGACCCTATTTTCTCTTTCTAGATGAATTGAAAAGTGGGTGATGAAGAGGGCGGAGAGATTGTGTTTGGTGGTGTCAATCCCAATCATTTCTAGGGAAAACACACTTATGTTCCTATTACACGTGAAGGTTACTGGAAGGTATGTCATAATGATCATGGCCTTATATTTAAAGAAGATAATTTCTTTATGGGATATTTGGGTTACTCAATCTCTTTACCATTGTTTTGGGTTACTCACTGTCTCCCTTTTACATTCCTTTTTTTCGTACAGTTTAGCATGGGGGACTTCCTCGTAGGTGGTCAATCAACAAGTGAGGAAATAGGTCCAAAATATTTTTGACTTAATTGGTTCGAGTTGTGAATTATCCAATAAATGATAAAAATAAGTTCCTTGGGTTGGATTCTTTGATAAAAGCAGGATTTATTGTTTAGAGGATTTTGTAGTGGAGGTTGTGCTGCCATTGTGGATTCTGGAACCTCTCTGCTGGCTGGTCCCTCGGTATTGTTTGATTTATAGCTTCTAGCATTTATATTCTTTATAGAAGTATTTACTATTTATAGAAGTAGATCCTCCTAAAGGTATGGGATAGAAATGATTTGGATAGTATTTAATTGAGGATTTGCAAAAATATTCTGACAGATCAGAGATCTTGAATTTGATGTTTGAATGTGTGAAACATGTGGAATACCCTACTCTTAATTAAAACATTGTCCTGTGTTGGATCTAATTTGAACTCTCAAACACTTCAAATGTGCTTTTAAGTTTTTATATGCTGGGTTTATTAAAAAAAAGAGATTATTTGTCAACTGTGAAGGGGAAGAGCACTTAATGACTAAGAGAGTGTGATTGGATAACATTTAATATTTATCATAAGAATGATACCAAATTTTATGCTGGAAGTGCAAACCTTTCCTTTTATTTTTGCACTTTAAAAAAGGTCTGTGCTTCCAGAGATTTGATCCTTCATAAATTTTATGCTGGAAGGGGAAGAGCACTTAATGACTAAGAGAGTGTGATTGGATAACATTTAATATTTATCATAAGAATGATACCAAATTTTATGCTGGAAGTGCAAACCTTTCCTTTTATTTTTGCACTTTAAAAAAGGTTTGTGCTTCCAGAGATTTGATCCTTCCTTCTCAATGCTTGATGATCTGGGTTAGGATGGATCTAGATTAGTGTGTATGTTCTTAATACAGTCATCACATATTAACTACTTAACCATTTTGAGGAAATCCTAGTGGGAGAACTTCCTACAAAATTACAAGTATATATTGTGGCCTCAATGTTTCAAGGTGATGTTGAAGCCAATTGAAGGGTCCTTGGGCCATCGCTTACGTCCAGCACATAGGAGTGCTCATGTAACTTTGTGATGAATATACGTTTGTATTTTATGGCACCATTAATGGCTGGATATACTTCATTAAACAGGAATTCTGGGATGGTCACCCACCTGTGCACTTTCCCAGCATGAGTGTGCTTTTAACTACAATGTTTGGAACTGAACTTCATTCTTGGTGGCCCGGTTATGTGGCCTCAACAAATTCGAGGAAAAACATTTTTCAAATTTACTCTTTTGTAAGCCTGTTTGAGGGTTCATTGCAAGTGTCCTATGATATTTCTAAACCTTTGAAAGTTTTGCGTCTAAGTATTTTTTACTTTATTTATCTTTTCCAACTGAGTCTAGTAGCAAACTTAAAACTAAGTATTAATTGAAGTACTCAAATAATTGTTTTTAATAAATAGAAAACCAAAACATCAGATATAGAAAGTTGAATATTGTCAGAAACCACTGTTTACATTTATCATGAAAAATATCATCTCCCTTGAATGAAACTTTGGGATTTGACCAAACTTGAGTTTTGTTACTTTAACTAAATTTGCTCTCATCCAACTCAAGGTTTTCTGTATTTCCAACGTAGCAGAGCTGAAAAGGAAAGTTTATGTTGAAACTGTTACTTAATGATCACAGACTATTAAATTTTTAGTTGACATAAGGCTTGGGGGCTTACGTTGAATAAATTTTGCAAACCATTCTGAAATGTATAGAGAAATTTATGCTTTTCCTTTTTAATTGTCGGACAAGAATAAAAATAGCATATTTTTATCACAAAAGAGTAAACTATGAAAAGAAAGGTCAAACACAATCATTTGTTCTAAGAAATGAAATATACTCAGGTTTCTATAATATTGTTGAGACCCTTGAATTTTTCCTTCTTTTCTTACTGTTCTTTCTCATACCTTCATTAATTGCTTAAAAAATAGAAAATTTAATATAATTGCGAAGAAATTAGAACTCGCAACTTCTCTAATTTAATTGCTTAAGGCTTCTTTTCAATCTCCATTAACACTGTTGCTCCCAAACATCTTGTTTTACCTATCCTTCTACAAAAGTTTATTTCTTGGAAGTGTTCAAATGTCAAAGCTGACAAGTTTTTTAATATAAGTATTGCCATGTCTTCTTCTTCAACCCATGTTGGATATGAACACACAAGATCGTAGATAGGAATACACCAAAGAATAAGAGAAAGAAGGGATTCCTTGATTAATACAATGTCTCATTACATAATATGTAACTCTTAAATACCTAATATTTATTTATCACATTTAATAACTCATGATTACATCTCTTAGGTTCCAAGTCTTAATTATGACCATTATAGCTAACATCCTTTCATAACCATATTCCTCAAATGTTTGTATCAATCCTTGTAATAGGAAGATTTTTGCAACCCACTCCAAAGTAAAGTATTCAATCAGCAAACATAAGCGATTTGTATTTGGATGAAGTTATGATATCAATCTTGTCTGACCATTGACCATTGAGATATTAAATCACTTATAAGTTATTATAAAGATTATAACTAGGTCTTTATTAGGTCTTTATTACATGTCTAATTATGATCATTATATCTAATAAGATGAGGATTTTAAAAATAAATCTATCCAACGTATTCCACTGAGTTCATATATGCTTTTCTGAGTTTTTCTGCTTGTGATTATTCTACCATTTTGAATTTCCAATTCGAACTAAACATCCTGTTATAGATACCTTATTGTTGTTTATACTAATTTTATTCTCAAATACAGGGGATTGTGGCGCAAATCAATGAGGCTATTGGTGCCTCGAGGCTTGCTAGCCAGGAATGTAAAAGTGTAGTCTCCCAATATGGAGATATGATAATGGAGCTTTTGATGGAGCAGGTCTGTTTTCCTCTCCTTCTGGAAATTTATTTAAATAATGTGTGGCTTATCACATTGATTTCATTAGCCTCTTATGGAATACATTAATTGGATACTTTTATGACACTGACTATTTTAAGGTTCCTCAAATCGTGAAACAAAGAGATTGATTTTCTAGAAACAAGCGCTTGTTTGTCAAGCATCCAGAATTTAAAATTATGTGTTTGTCTTGCAGACAAATCCTCAAAAGGTCTGTTCCCAAATAGGTTTATGCTCATTTGATGGTACCAGAGATGTTGGGTGAGATGATTTTTCTAACCGATCTTAATTAATGGCATTTACTTTTTCAAATTGCATTTTGATATCACGATACAACCTTTAACATAAGTGCTGCACATGTACAGTATGCGAATTTCTAGTGTTCTTGAGAAAGGTAATGAGGAAACATCAGCCAGTAGCAGTGGCATGTGTGCTACTTGTGGCATTTCCTTATTGCAAAGAGGGCTGCAATAAGGTCTGAATAGGCACTAATAGACACATTTTTTGTATCTTGTAGCAAAATGATTTTGGCTTTGATCACAGCTTATGAATTGATGTATCAGTACTTACAATTCCTTCAAAAATACACATACAGGCATGACAGACAGCCTTGATTTTCAAAGATATAGGCCTCATAACTGTAGTGTCAAGGAAATGAGATGGAAAGTCCTTTTGGATTATTCAATATGTCCCATCATTAGGAAGAAAGAGAGATCTAAACAATGGTGCTATTTGAATGCCTCCGAGGAACCATCTCAAAACAGATAACTAATTCTAGTGGAGTTGTTTGTTGGTGTGCTTAATATCGACATATCTTGTTTTTCCTTTGAGATATCCTAACATACTGTTGTCTAAGTATTTCAGTACACAAGGGCTGTGGGGAATGCATTTAAATAATTTAATAAAGAATTTGCAGAGTTGTCAGTTTTCCTTTTGGATGGTTAAATAATTCAACTGTGCTCTGGTCAAGGCTGAGTTTCTGTTTCTATTTTACCCCTTTTGGCAGCTGGTGAGATGTTGCATGTAGCCGAATCCTTCATTGACAAGGCTTTTCATCCTACTGTAATTTTCAGAGGTAACTCCTATCTTTTAAGTCAAGTTATGTTCATTCATGCTATTTTCACAAGTTTAAAATTTGTAACATATAATCTTTAAGAGTTATCTGAAAGTACAGTTAAGTAAATTTGAGTCTTTTTGTGCAGCCTACAGTAAAGCTCTTGAGGATGCTATTGTTGTTCTTGACAATATTGCTATTCCTATTGATGTGAATGACCGTAAGTTTTATTGGCCTATCCTGAGCAAGTAACGATATTTATTTATTTTATGTTATAACTGGTATTCAGCTTATCAATTAAATGATAAGCTGAATGCACTCTTTAATAAAACTAAGCACTTCAACAGCTCCTTGTAAAGGAATATTACTGGAGTCAGAAACACTGTCATTTGTAGAGTAGGGCTGTTCATGTCCATCAGAGATGACTACTTGCCTGCTAGCCTCTGAAAACATCTCCAAAGACATAGGGTTTATAGCAATTTATATCAATGCTTTGTTCTTTCATAGGGTTTTTGTTCTTTCATGTTGAGAGTTTTAAAGTTGCCCATATGTGCCCATTCTGGGCACATATCATCACAAAGAGGTGTACCTTTGACTGATTGAACTAATACTAATGCAACCCAAATTTCTTCTAATTGATATACCACAAGATTGTCTGTGAAACAAATAAAATGAAAATACCATCAGCTGCAAATGCAGGAAGGAACATCCTTATGCAATAAAAATTGATCACAAAAGAAACTAAAACCTCACCTGATTCAAGAATT
This sequence comes from Pseudotsuga menziesii, assembly GCA_001517045.1. Lineage (NCBI taxonomy): Eukaryota > Viridiplantae > Streptophyta > Pinopsida > Pinales > Pinaceae > Pseudotsuga > Pseudotsuga menziesii. The sequence continues at coordinate 175,076 of LPNX010060475.1, read as the reverse complement.
CCTTTTATAGTATTAATAACATTATGAGAAGCTCCATCAGTTAATTCTTTAAAAATATTCAATACACCAGCAAGAGATTTTTTCCAATGGCTCCGTATAATTATGAGTTGAGATTTTCCCCAATCAATTAAATCATAAATTATGCGAGGTGAGTTCTCTCTGTGATTAGAGGAATCACAATATTAAATTATAATCTGGACAGCACAGTTGCAAAGCTGCAAACAAAGCTTGATCTAATGGATAGTGAAAGGGAATTACTGAGCCAGAAAAATATAGATCTAAGCGCTAAAATGCAGTCCTTGAATACAGAACTGGTGGCAGCAAAGTCTGCATATGATACAGTGACTACTCACTTGAATAATATTAAAGAAGAAAAAGAGGCTTTAGATGAGAAATTGACAGCACAGCTCTCTAGAAATTATGCTCTTGAACTAGAGTTGTTGTCAACAAAGTCTTCCTTAGAAGAAATGAAGGAATTTGCTTCCAAGGGTGAGCTACAAATAGCTAATTTGCAGAGTCAGCTCTTAGCTGTTGCAGAGAAAAAAGATGGTCAAATTTTTGATATACAGAGTCAGCTTTCAGCCATGGCAGAGGAGAAACAAAGCCAATTAGCTGATTTACAAGATGAGCTTTCAGCCCTTACTGAGGAAAAAAATGTTCCTTGATGAGAAAAATGTTAAGATGGAAAGAGAAATACTAGTTTGAGAAGAAGAGTAGCTATGCCGTAAGAGCAGAATAAGGGAGTTCGAAACAGCCATCAAGTCTCTTAGCGGGGATTATGAAGCTTCTATGGCCATCGAAGCAAAGAAACAGGGCCATTTATCTGGTTTACAACATCATCTCTCAGACCTTGCTGCGGAGAAAAAGTGTCTAGAGGAGAAATACAATTCTTTACTGACTGAACTGAATAAATTGTCATTGGTTTCAGAAGAAAATATCCATCTCCAGGACAGAATAAAGGAATTGGAGACTCGTCTGGGTTCTCTCACTAGGGATTTTGAATGTAGAGATATTAAGCTCCAGAAGTTTAAGTCAGAATGTCCAGGTTCTCAGTTGTGTGCTGAAAATGGAAAGCCAAACGGCGTGCATGTCACCGGAGAACCAAATGATGTGCCTGGAAAACCAAAGCCAAAGGAAGCCTTTGAAAATCAAAAGCCAAAAAGGTATTATGCATGGCCTTCTGTAGCATCTACCAGTGCTCTCGTTGCAGTAGTAGTTACAGCTTACCTCAAGTTCTTAAAGTAAGAACTGAATCTGACTTTTCCTCTAGCATAGTCTTCGCAACCATCGATATTTTACTATAACTAGTTCTGATGTGTTGCAATAATTTTACCTCTTGTCACACTCTTTTGTAACCATCATCTTTTTCATCGTATTCATTTAAAAATCAAGAGCATTTCATTTCATATTTCATATTGTATATGTTGTCTGAGCAGATCATAGAGATTCTGTACTTGATCTTTTGCTCTATATAAAGATATTTTGAAATGCACGGGATGGAAAATATATATTGGATTAGAATGCCACATGTGCATAAATCAGAAACAGTCCTTGTTAAAATGTATATTAATTTCAATTGTAGCACCATAAACTTGTTTCGGCTTGGATGGATTTCATATGATGATACCACTATATTGCAATTTCCTAGACTTTTGCTCTCTAGGATTGAAGTCAGTATTTTGGTAAAATTAATTATTGGTGTTTCTAAAAGGATGTCATTTGATTCCATTCTGTATTTTCTTTTACACAGGCACAAGGAGCTCTATCAGGTGGCATTGCAGGTTTCGAATATTGAAGAACTACAAGATGTTATCCTTAATTCCTTAAAAGCATTGCACAAACAGTGGTCAAATTTGATGAATACATTTAGAGAGAAATTCCGTCTCCTTTCATCTTTACTTGTTCACCATGGTATAGAAATTCAGTCCTGGTATTTATAATATAGATACGTATTTTTAATATTTTGGAAAGTTTGAAAATTCTATGTGATGTTTTGTCTTTTAAACATTTCCTGAACTACCTGTATTATTTTTCTGGTTGTATGTACTTTTCTATTACTGTTTGATTTAATCTTCAGTTGTACTTGTGTTCAATTGACAAATTCATTGCAGGAATAGATTCAAACCCACAGCATGAATTAGTGAATCTTTTGTGTGGTGTTCCTGTGAGTGATCCACTGCGTCAGTTTTTAGAAAATTCTCTAAGTGAAGGGGTATGGAGTTTCTTAATTTTTATATTGCTTTTTGAAATGACTCAGTGGAGTCACATGTTGTGCCTTGTTTTCTCACAAAAAATGCATGAATGGATGCTTGCAGGGATTAAAATGATTAGCAAAGAACATTGATTCTACTGGTAAGGAGATGCATAGTATCATAGGGGATCATCTGCAGGTGAGTTTCTCTTCCACTTGGCTGTTTTTGTTGTCTATATATTCTTGTCCCTTTGACCTATTTTGGTCTTCAGTGGACATAATACAATTTTTTATTTCTGTCAGGCAGACTTTTCTGTTCTTTATATGTTTTCACAGAATAAAGGAAAGTTGTTAACTTCTAGGGATAGAAACAAAGGGAGCATTTTGGGAAATATGTGTTTTTGTTCAGAGCTTTTTATCATTGCTTAACATACATTTTATTACAACAATGTTGGCCATCCAATTTCCATCTATTACTGTGACTGCTTTTTATCTGGTCTTTCCAACTATACTTCCTTCGAAGGTTGCCAATTTTTGTTAGTGATGTTGTTTTTAAAATCATAATTGTCATTCAACATTCAATTTGATTTGCAAACAATGAAGCCTACCTTGGATAGTACAAAATGAAAATGAAGGGAATTTCCTAGAATCTATTAGACACCATATTGATCTTGCACTCTACCACTTTACAAAGCATGGCATGTTTGATATATGCAGATGTACTTTGTTTTGGTGGTAATGCCAAACAAATTTAATGTTACTATCAGATTTTGAAAAAATGTTCAAAAAAGGGAAAGAAACCCCACTTTAAGTGTAATTGATCCAGTCTATCCTGACAGTTGACTGTGTCATTTTTAATTACTTCCTATAGAGGAAGATCCCGTTTGCTCG
>LPNX010060475.1:99713-171633 GCA_001517045.1 Pseudotsuga menziesii | reverse complement strand
ATTGATTCTGAGATGTAAATATGAATATGTTTGAGTTGATATTGGTTGTTTGTTTTCAGTCAAACTGAAGCCATCTCTTAAATTGACCAGTCATTTATTCATTATTAAAGTTCAATATCAGTCATGATATTCTTTGAACTGCTTCATTCTTGATTTGGAGGAATGACAATCTAGAAAGAATAAGATACTGTATTTTTTATTTTAACTAAATTTGATGATCTTGTGCTGGTCCTTAAAGTGATAAATAATGATAGGGTTGGATCTTGTTGATTTACTTTTAACTATGAATGTTGCCAATTTATTTTGATTCACTAATGTGTGATAAACATGTTTGAGAAAGATTTCAATTCTGAAAAATAGTGCCTGTGCTTACTTTTCCTACTTTGTTAGCCAACAACTGAAGTACTGTCATTTAGAGTTGGGGAGCTGAAGGGACTTTCTCGGTGGCATTTACATTTGCAAAGCATTGGGTTGGATGAATATCTGGTTGATCAATCCGTGGAAGATGCTGGAATGCTGGTAGTGCAAATTGAGCGGCTGCTTAGGATTCTCTCTGAAACTATTTATCAGGTTTATGCACTTTTAATTGTCTTTAGCATTAGTTGTACACATGAACCAGCCAAAATATGTCCGTCTGTTGTTTGCAGTACTTTATGAGATTCACGGGAAGTAAGCTGGCTAATCTCACAGTGGATGAATACCATAGCATGGGTTTGAATACAACACAATAATTTTTATTTTTTTTTAAATGCAAATTTGAGTTTGGTAAACAATAGACAATGATCCTAAAGAAATTGTGGTAGCATCAGAGGTTGTTTCAGACTTGTTTCCAGCCTTTCATATCAGCCATAAAAGGAACATATTTAGGGTGGTTTTTCACTGCCTAGGCCGTAAAATACCTTCAACTTATAGCTGCCTCTCTGCATATGGGCTAAGTGTGACCCCATGAGCTTTGGTGAAGTTGTGATGTGGCAACTTCTCTGCAGTTGTGTGGCAGTTTAGTTCATCATATGCAAAATCCTGGAATTTTCATAGTTGAAGCAAATTGGTCAAAACAGAAGATCCTTGTGATTCCACAAAGCATGAGTCCATGGCTTTATCCCAGTTTTTATGAGGAAATTGGAGGATTCAGAACGTATTGGAAAATTTCATTCCTCTAACAAAATCCAGGTTCAATGTCAAGTGCAACAATATCAAGGTCAAACGTTTACAAGTCCAGAGAAGCCCTGTGAAGCTTAACCTTGTGAAAAAAGGGGATTTGAAGCCCCAGACCTTCACTAGTGAATATTGCTTCATCTTTGTGACTAGACCTGCACACAATCCAAAGTATATGAATGTGAAGTAAATTACCCAACTTTTGTTAAGATGTATGGCTATTGGTTGGGGACAGTATGATAGTTTTGAACAGCCTTAATCCAACATTCATATCCCAGTTTTGAAGATTTGATTTGATGGAAAACAAAGGGTTTCTATTAGGATGTTTACACTATTTTGTGCAAGTGTAAACTATAAAGCCTTTAGATTTTGAATGAAATTGCAAGTCTTAAATGTCTGTCTCATTCTTGCTTCCTAATTATGCCCTCTATGTGTATCACTATTCTAGTCCATGTAACTAATCGTAATGAAACCAATACTGTTTAACATATAGGATGACCAACTTATTCCAATAAACTATACACGGCTAAAGCTAAGCTAATACCTAAGCTGTTTACACACATGTATTGATTATGCTTATTACCCATGTTTCAACCATTGTAAGATATGGAACTCATAGCCCATTCAATAAAGGAAACACATACTATTTTACCAATATTAGCTATGTGTAATTGATTACGAGAATACATACTCATGTATCCAATAGGTTGTTAGCTTATATGGAGCTGTATTAGACTCGAGTAAAGTGTAAGATATGACTAGAGCTCTAATCCCATATGAGTTATAACATCACGATTATTCCCCAAGGAATGATAGAAGAAACATGGACCCTTCATGAAACGTAATGATACTAGTATGATTACCCTTTGCCCATACTTTCTTGAATACAAGCTATGTTATAGAGCTCATATTAATGTAATACAAATGCTTAAACTAAACACAATGACTAGACTGTAACAGCTTGGAATCCATAACTCTTAGTGGTATCACTTACAGCTTATTCAAGCTAACTAAGCAAGCTCATATTGCTTTGATTACAGTCTTTTTCATCACTGTTATTAAGCTTTTTACTAAGCTTCATTAGCCTTACATCAGACTTATTATAGATATGACGTATCCTTGCAATGGTCTGTTCATTACTAGTATCACAACAGCTCTTTACGTAATAAATTTCTTGGTTTGAGCCATGATATATTGAATCTTGTCACCTTTATTGAAACATAGTCAATGTGGAATGTACCTTCTACAATCTTTAATGGACCTTAAGTGACTCTGATCTCCCTGAATATACATGCTTTATTGGTTACTAGTAGCTTGACCCGTGTATATCTCCAGTGTTCCTTGCTTGGCAGGAGAAGACTTAGTTTAGTTTTCATTCCAAGCTCTAATATATATAAGAGTTTCACTGCACCAATTGAAGACCGAAGTCGAAAAGGCCCTCATCTGTTCCTAGTAAGACCGATATAGAGATTGAAACTGCCGATTGGAAGTCAACAAGGGTTGGTTGGTGGGGTTAGTCCAGATTGAAATTTTATAACTTTCACTACCGTCGATAACTAGGTAGCATTTGATAACTTTGGTTTTTAAAATATATGTATAAGAATTAGCAAAAAAAAAATTTCCACAAGTGTCGCTTAAGTGACGGTTTCTTCTGTCGCTTTTTCGACGTTTAGTTTAATATACGTTGCTTCTCCGATGGTTGTAGGTGTCGCATATCCGACTCCTTTAGTTGATATTCATCGCTTAAGCGACGGTTATGAAGGCTATTTTCTCAAAAAAAAATTACTACCGTCGAAAATGTTCTGTCGCTTAAGCAACACTTTACATTTAAGCGACGGTTACATAGGTGTCTCTTAACCGACAGTTATTTAAGTGTCGGCTAACCGACGACAAGTTTTCGACGCTTAAAAAAAATCAAAGTGTCGTACATGCGACAGGAAAGTGTCGAAAATCCAACATGACGGCCGTCGGATTTTTGGTCGAAATGTAGTAGTGGAAGCAGCAATGAGGGCTGCCTTGGAGTGCTTCCTAAGAAGAAACCCAAGCCTGAACCTAAGGAGAACAAATTCATGTTCAGGTTTTTTCTTCTTAATGGTTTGAGTTTAACTCTCCAGTTGGAGGATGCCATGGAAAACATGTCGATCGCCAAGTTTGTAAGGAATGTTAGGAGAAAAGCTGAGAAATAAATAATAGAAAAGGGGCCAAGAAAAATCTACTGGGGTCCCCAATTCTATGTGGAAGATGCAATGGGAGAATGAATTAAGATGGAAGCATCATATGCAATGATTCTCACAACAAGCCCATGCTCATAGCTCTGCATGTTCATCCCTGAACTTCCTCCCCTAAACTATTTCTTTAGTTTTTTTATAAGTCAACAAAAATGTATTTATATGTGTGCTACAAAAGCATTCCATGAGATCCTCAAAGTGCATTCTATTAGAACAAATATTTCCATATCTAAATATTATTTGCTATAAATTTAACATTCATTGATAACAAATATTTATCCGGAGTATTTAGTGGCATTTTATTCATATAGTAAGACAACATGACTTTTTTCTCTGTTTTTTGTTTTATATTGTTTGATAGGATGGTGGTATTAATAGTGTCCACACATTTCTAGTAAAAACCTATTTATCTGTGTATTTAATATATTTCTGTCTGAAACTTTAAAATTTGTGTGTTGTTTTCATTTTAATACAATGGTTAAAGAAATCTTGTTGAATACAAACACAAGTTTCCACATTAGTGAGGCAACGATATTGTAATATAGCATTTAAATGCAAGTTGATATTCTGGTGGAAAATGTGTGCTGGAAAGATTGATTGGTGATTTCCTTCGCAGGACATGTGGAATGTAACTCTAGAGCCACATCTCTTGGTGGAATTACCGCAAGAACACACTTTCTAGACAACATTAGCTGATTTTTTTTTTTGGTTAAGTGCTCTGTGACTTATTGGGTGAACCTTGGTTATCTTACAAATGTATTATGAGAGATTTCTTGGTTTGGCATGGGAAGCTTTGTTGGGGTTGAAACAGAGGTATATTAACATTCTATAGCATTTCTCTGGTAGTAATAATTTTTAGGAATAGCGGTGACATTTCCACCTTGTGGCTCTTGTTTTACAAATATCTAATGTCTAGCTTAGGATTTTCCTATTGAATATTTTTGAAGTGGGTCTAGTTATTAAGTAGTAGATTGGGTTCAAACCATTGAACCCTATCTACTCTTTAATCACTAAAGCCTCCATGAGATCCTCAATTTACCCCATTTACCAAACTTGGATTTGTTAGGCACTAATCACATCTTTTATGCCATTTTAAATCTTAATTCATCTTTCATTTTCTGTTTTATAAGATCTGAAAATTTCTGTCATTTACATGTATTAAACTCATCCATAAAACATCAAATCACATGGTAGGTTTGCCCTAGTTTGTGTTTTGGAATTACCTTCTAGAAATATTCTCTGTAGCGCTGATTAAATATGGTCTAAAACATAATTAAAAGTTTGATTTGTAGGGTTGAAAAAATCATATTAATAAGTGAAATTCCTAGATCTTCCCTAGTTTTAGCCTCATGTGTACCTTATTTCAAATCTACATAAAGGTTAAAACATTTTGCTGTGACAAATCTTGGTTTCTGGTTGGAAAAGACATATCATTTGCAAGTTTGCAGCATCACTTAATTTATTAATTCAAATCTCAAATTTAAGGATATTTTCACATATACACTAATAAATTCTCAAACCCTGATTATTCACTACCAAAATCCCTTGTAGCATCAACTAGTCCATTGATCATATAAATCCATTTAACATTCTCTTATGTAACTAAATATTGTAATTGCAAATAATGCATCTCAATAGAAGATAGAGCCTAGAACCTACTGCCTTTATAGGATAGATATGATGTTAACACTTTCCATTGCATATAACATTGTAATACCTGCAACATCTATGATATAGCCCACTTGAATGGTGGTAGAGAGACTTATTGTAATTTTTAGTTTTTGTTATTTTATGCTTGGTTGACAAGTGAATCCACATATACACTTCTAGAATAAGCAGTCGATAAATCAATACCTTGGATAACTTATCCCATTCAATTATTTCTAGTGGCATGATTATATCCCTAGAGTAATTTTTGTAAGCACTTATTCGGAACATAGAATCTATTGTATATTGGTCTAATGTACACATTTCCATGTTGGTTTCTAATTACTTGCAATATTTCCACACTTATTCATCACAGCAAAATAGGGTCCTTACAGAATGGTCTTATTCACACCCTTTATGCATATGAAAATTGTATGCTTTCATCTAGGTCTAATGTGCATCCTATGAACTTCCTGTCGTTGTTCTTTTCTATCACCTTTCTGTCTTCTTGATAAAAACTATGGAAGTTCATAGGATGCACATTGGACCCAGATGAAACCATAAAATTTTCATATGCACAGAGGGTGTGAATAAGACCATTCTGTAAGGACCCTATTTGGCTATGATGAATAATTATGGAAATATTGCAAGTAATTAGAAACTGTCATGGAAATGTGTACATCATATCAACATACAATAGATGTTATGTTTTGAATAAGTTCTTACAAAATTTACTCTAGGCATATAATCACGCCGCTAGAAATAATTGAATGGGATAAGTTATCCAAGGTATTGATTTATCGACTGTTGATTCTTGAAGTGTATCTATGGATTCTCTTATCCATAGACACAAAAACTCCACTATACTACACATAAATCACAAGCACTTCTTGAATATCCAAAACCGTGGAAAGGAAGGTGCCTTTCCATGGTTTTTAATTTTTTTTGAAACCTTTAGGTTTCGTCTCAATATCGACGAAGGTTCATCATGGGTATTGAAAAACTGTTGAAACCCTGGGTGGCTTTCCACAGTTCTTCATGCAAAAATTTATGTTCAAATTCCAAAATTCATCGATAGAGAGACATTCATTCATCGAAAAAATTCCATGGTTTTGTGTGGAAACAAAATTTTGTCTAGCATTTTTTGGCAATATTTTCTTCATTACAAGGACGAACATTTTGTCGATAGAACAACAAAAAGTAGAAAATTAATTTAAAAAATCGGTTTCAACACCACCATATAGAAGACATGTGGCGACCATATTTCATTGCTATATATACGACCTATAAATTTCGTCGTTATATCGATGAAATAACTTCCACAAAACATCAAAACCGTTATCGTCGCAAGTGAGATGATAAAACGTGGAAATAGCAACGAAAAACTGTCACAAATTTGCTAATATGTATTAGTGTGATATTAGATCCTGGCCAGGATAAAAAAAATAGTTTTTCTAGTTTTGTGTAGGTATTCAGTTCTCTCACTCGCAACACAACAACAGAGCATGGATCTATCTAAGATAGTAAACTTGAATTGAATCAATTATTATGAATGGAAATCCAATATTGAGATACTATTGCACAACAAAGGTCTCTACAGAGTTACTATGGCCTTAGAAATCGAGCCTAATGCGGTTGCTGAGAAAGAAAGGGGGCATAAGAGGAAGGATGAAGCTTATGGATTGCTTTGTCTCTATCTCTATCCTAAACTTATTTTTCATCTTGATGGATTTATAGTACCTAATGAAGTGTGGATCAAAATTGAATCCCTCTTCGGAAAGAAAGGTGATCTTAGAGGACATCAATTGGAGAATGAGTTGATCTCATTGAGACCAAGTGAATTCGAAACCATTGAGGAATTCATCACCAAGTTTAATTCACTAGTAATTTTTCTCAAGCAGTGTGGGATTATGAAGGAATAATATAAGTTAATCCTCTCTATTCTATCAAATCTTGGTCTGAAATACTAATTTTTTTTGTCAACATTCTATGTTACTAAGTTTGCAGTTTGAAATTGGAGGATTCCATCCTTGGATGCATTCATAGATTCTATCACACAAGAGAATATCAAGCTGATTCAAATGGGGACTCTAAAAAACTAAAAGTATCATTCACTTTCTACTCTTGGAATAAAGAATCTCGAGTCCAAAGGAAAGCTAAAAGTGAAGGAGAAAAATCCAAAGTTAGACTCCAAAGATGAAGGTTCTAACTATACTGATGAAGGCTTGAATTTCAAGAAGAAGGGAAACAATAAAGGAATATCACCATGTATGTCTTGAAGAAAATATTATCAGAATGAAAATTATTTATTTAATAATAAAATGGGCATCATAAGTCAGTTTCTTGAAAGAAACAACATTGATGCTTCATATTTTGCAAGAAGGGAAAATTTGTTTATCCTTAGGGGCACAATAACACTGTGCAATTTAAAGGTAATGATGCTCATTATTTGGTTGCTAGAATAAAGTATGTTCCTAATGTATCTGAATTTTATACTCATTCTGATATATCATAATCATAAATCTCTTTTCCTCCACTTGAAAAAATACCTATCAGTCTCCCAGAGCCATCTCCTCTGAATACTAGTTTTTTGCCACTATTATCTGACGTGTCTTCATCCGAATCCTTCAAAATCCATTTATATTCTTATTTATATGATTTATAATATGATTTTAATCCTGATATTCATGTTGTTACACCTCTTTCCCATCCATTTGACACTCAGAAGACCCTACAACTCCCAAATTCTTCAGTTGGTAAACTAGACAATTTCATGGTTTCCTATACTATATCACTAGTGAAAGTTGTTATCGTTTCTTTGTTTTCTAACATTCGTTTGTTTTCATTATCATTGTATTTAGGTGGGATTATTTTTAAAAAAATTGTGTTTGATATAACCTTTATCAGGTCGAGTTTTAGATCCTTATTCTCACCATATTTTCCCAATTGTCAATGTAGACTAATTGAACCTAGTTTTTGTACTGTAACTCAACCAGATTTTGGAGCCACTATACCTTGGTTGCTTGCTTCTCCATATCAATTAATATATGATATATCAGAGACTAACAAACTCTATTAAATAATTATAAAGGTTTTAAATCATTTTGGGAAAAGGTTAATGATCGGGTTCACCATTATGCAGCTACACTAGAAATTGTGCCTGTCAATTTCATTGTTGTTCTTTGGTTAGGAGATGATTGCACAAATCTCTTTTCCATATATGATTTGATTTTCAGATATGATATTTTATGTTGTCACATCAAGAATCATTCATATGTTTCTCCTTCATCACCAAATTATGAGCTATAAGGGGCTTCTCCTCATGCTTCTTGTCTACATAACATTGAAAATATGATACATGATCAAGGCATCTACAACAACTCTACAATTTTTTTCACCAAGAAGAAGTACATATAGCATATTCAAGTGAAGAAAAAAGACGGAATGAATATATTCATTCAAATTATGTGCCATGTCCATTTTTTAGGAAGGATTTTCCCCATACAGTTTTTCCTTTTTCCTGATTTTACATGGATAAATATTTTTTACTTTTAGATTGTAATGGGTAACCTTTGGTATTCGTTACCAGGGCCTAGGTAATCCAAATTTAGGATTAAATGGGGGTGTTAGGATTATTATTTATTCTCCCTTTGTCTCCTTGACCATTTGTTTTCTATTAGATCATCACTCCTAAAATAGTTGTCATTTACTAAAGTTTGGTGCCATTGGGTCCACCAGATCCTCTGTGTTTTCCAGTGCCACTGGGTCCACCGATACCAACCACTAGAGTGTGGGGAACACATAGAGAGGTTATCTTCCACTTACTGCATGTGCATACATGAGATGATGTGTTTCTGATACCAATACCTACATTTTAGGAGCCACTCTGAATTCCACCAACAAGCTCCACCAGTTGGTTGTGGTAGGTAGGTAGTTATGCTATGTTAATCTCTAGTTACATTTAGTTAGAGGTATTTAAGTTCAGTTAGCACTAGTTTTTCATGGATGCATGAGGGTAGGCACATTTTCTCACCTTCCTCATTTGTTTAATTGGTTTAACTAGTTTTAACTGATCATTAAATGAATTAGACATGCGGAGTAAGACTAGTGAGCTCCGATGGTGATTTAAGACACTTCTAGTTAGCCAGTGAGTCAGGTTTAGTTGGTAGATTTGAATCCTATCGACATGATTGGAATTCTATTTATTGTAACACCACTATATTACTGAATATAGTTAATGGAATATTTCTCATATTGTTCTTCAATTATTCTTCTCTTATTTCTCTTGTGCAATCTATGTGAAGACTATTTTTGGCCCAAGATCCGCCTGCCAGAATCTAATATGAACTATTGAGCTGTGTCTATATCTAGGAGAGTGGTTTTTTGTTTCTCTAACTATTGTATATATGTTTCTAAAAGGTGATACGACTTCTAAAACTAATAATATGTAACATGGGATGTAGAATTTAACTCTCTTATAGTCTGTTTGGAGGCGTAGTATTTTTCATGGATAATATCCATCTCATTATCAAGATCCTAGGATTCCTTATACTTGTGTTCTCTTTCTGTGAGATTGACTATAGTATGATATTCATGATTCAATTATTTAACTTTTTCCCATTAGGTTTTTATGGGTTTCTATTTCTTCTCGAGGACCCGAATAGAATAATTTAGTGTTTCAAATATTTCCTAGATTTGTTGTGGTGTTTTCTAGATATAATTATTATTGAATGTTAAATTACTGATTACCTGTGGAACTTATTCCTTTATTTGTGTTTGTTTCACATCTCGATGAATCTTAATCTTATTGAGTTACTATTGGAAATCGTCACATTCTGCGTGAAGTTACTTCCATGAAGCCCATAAGTTTTATAGGATATATTATAGTATGGTAGATGAGATCTCTTATGGCACTATAGGTACATCATCATGGACTTAATACCTCATTCTATGCAAGTGATCACACAGTGTGGAAATAATGTCCTTCATAATTGCTCTCTTTTTCTGGCAGCTAGAGCCTCAACTAGTTGCATGCATGTTTCATGATATGCTTACTTGATTTTATTGTGCTCTATCCACCAAATTCTATATGTCACTATTCCTATCATGTATCATTGCATATTGTTCAAATATTTGTTGGGAATTTAAAGCTATATAATCTTGTATGGATGCACTGGGTAATGGTTGAAGGGGAAGTACACTAGCTACAAGTTGTGCTGACTAATTCTGCAAGTTAGTGTATACTTATTTAGGAGTTGCTTTAATGTTGAAAATATTTTTTGGACTTCATTAGAAAGGAAAATGAGTAATATCATGGTGTGCTTGGAAAAATTTGAGAATTACCTAATAATTACTTAGGTATTTTTCCTAATTTTCAGGGTGGGTCTCGTAAGCCCATAGTACAATTGATATTTTCTCATCCCTATTAGGAACTCTATATGCAACTTAATTAATCCAACATACAGAATGTTCAATATAAATTGTCAACCCATGAAAGTCTTTTTGTTGCAAAGATAATTTACATTGTATGTTCTTAAACACTACGTAGCTGATGCTGTGAGTAAACTATTGTACATGTATGTTCAACCCAACTCTTCCCATGATTAAATTAATTTAAATTACCATCCTAAGAATGGAGAATTATGATTACCTTTCTACAACCTTGATCTAGAAATGAAAGATTTAGGAAATAAACATCTAGACTTACTTTTGCATAAAGTTAAATCCTAATTTACCAGGCCTTCTGAAGATCCATTATAACCATCTCAATCTAAATTGATCTAGTAATCTGAAATGCAGAAATTGAACTCAACAATTATAACTGTAAATGGACTGAATTAGCAAAACTCAAGAAAAATAGTAATTGAAAGAAACTGGGAATGAACTTGGATGTTATAGCTATCACGTAAGTGCATAAATAAAATTAGTATACACAGTCAACTGTCACACCACTGTGCTGCAGCTTATAGGAAATGTGATTACTAATCAATTGGGGAAACACACAATGAATCATTAATGTTGTAGTTGTTATAAAAGAATACATCTACTATAACATCTACACCACACGACAGAAGAGATAAATACCTAATTAACTCGGCAATTTCTGTAGGAAGGCAGGCCCATCCCTCAAACAAAGATGAAGACTAACACAAGTTAAAACACATAAATCAGAAGAACCATGATCCTTGTCTTAGATGATGGAATGAAAGCACCATATTTTTCACAGCTTATAAAATATGATCATTTATTTTCCAACCCTTACCTCTGGATACTTCCTAATATTTATACATCAATATTCATAACCTATACCCGCTAATATAGGGCAGCCATGAAGATCTATGATCTTCAAGATTCCCTATTACAATGCATTGTTACAGTTGTGGGAGAAACAGAAGAAGTGAATATAGGAAGTCTGTTGCATGAGCTGATAATGAAATAATAGAACCCGATCAAGAATTACTCCATCGGTTGCAGCCACCCTTGAATAATGGTGTGTTGCTAAGGCCAAGTCTATTGCAACTTGCGTAGAGAAGATCTTTGACTACATTTTTCCTACGAAGATGGAGTCCATGGGGACAGCTGGCAAGAGTTGTTCATCTCTTCTAGAAACTGCTTGACCTGATGCACCTGTATCCTTCAGGTTTTGAACAATCTTCATAAAATCCACTTATTAGCATATTTCAAGAGGTAAAACCCTATTTATTACAATCATAAATATTAATAAGATAAAACAATAAGTAACTATACCTATGAGGAATCAGGGCTCCAATGAAGGAAAAAAATCAGTTAGGTGGATAAAAATAAGGTAAGATAAGGAAAAAAGAGTATAGAAAGTGTGGTAAAAAAGGGTTCATTTATGGGCCCAACATCTCCCCCCAACTGTCCTATTGCATGCCCCTATGCAACAATCTCCATTAGTCCGAATCTGAATCTGTCCTTGTACTTTATTCATGGAGAGAGGAAAAGTTATAAGGGAGCTCATATGATCCCTATGTTTCTAGAAATCCATTGTAGGAAACCCAATATCTCCAACATTGCTCTTTTTCTGTCTTTGTCAAAAAGAAATCTTCCCTGTATGGTTTTGCTAGCCACCAGATAAGAGGAAATTTGAACTTGAGTCCCATCCATTTAGCTCCACACTTTCTTATACAGCCTACATATCCTTCAAACCTTGGAATAGCATGTTTAAATTTCCTGAAATAGTAAGGGTCCCTATTCTATAGTGACAAAGGGCCAGCCTACCATCTATGCTTACTTCCTTTGAAAGCTGATTGCTGCTACATGGTAATTTGGCCAACACACTTGGAAATGACCCTTTCTTGAAGTTCAGCTATCTATTGGGTCTTTATGGAATATGTAAGCCTTCGTTGTTGCAGGGAAAAGAGAAGGCGAGGAGATTGAGGCTCACTTCAAACCCAAAGATTAGTGCTGGCCTCATTCTCAGAGTAGGTCTGGAAAGATATTTTCCAGTGCACATGATTGCTGACAAAGTAGGAAAAATATCTCAGCTAAACATCTCCAAGGTAAGGGGAAGGGTTTGAATGGTAGTCCAAGGGACAAGCCATTTCATGTAAGTAAAGTTCACAGAGCAGGTTCTGCTTAACGAAATTAGTTTCCATAAAAGTTTCTAGAAACTGGGTTGAGGTTGCCATTTCATAAGGTCTCCCTTCTTTTATTGTTTTCAATTTAAACCAGATAAATTGTTCAAAAAAAAATACAAGGTAATATGGATATGGTGCTCTAGTGCTTCATAATTCTTGGGAAAGAGTATACAACCCGTCGTTCTCCACCTGCATAGACTTGAACTTTTTTGGCTCCTTCAATTATTTTTGTATCTCTTCCCATC
The DNA here is from genome assembly GCA_001517045.1 of Pseudotsuga menziesii. Classification (NCBI taxonomy): domain Eukaryota; kingdom Viridiplantae; phylum Streptophyta; class Pinopsida; order Pinales; family Pinaceae; genus Pseudotsuga; species Pseudotsuga menziesii. Next base: position 158,757 of record LPNX010060475.1, on the reverse strand, counting down.
ATAATTTATGGAACACTAATTCTTATACCCATTTCTCCCTTAGTTCTCTTACAGTATTTTCATGATCAATGAGGGGGATCATTCCTTCTTAATACTTATCCACTTGCCTCTTCCATTTCTTCACTTCCATTTTTAACAATGAGAGTTCTTTGATTAGCCCCTGGATTCTTTCCTCTCCTGCATTTTCTCATCATCAAAGTCTATATTGACAAAGTTTTAGGAAAATTGAGTGCACGCCTTTCCATCCGATGTTTCATCTTGAAAAATTTTCACTGGGAGTGTAATAGATTCTTCTATCAAGATTTCAATAGTCTTTTCCTACATAGGCACTTCTGCAACCACTCTTGGGGATGCTGGTTCTTATGTAACAACATCTTATTTTTGAAGCTCCCCTTCTTCAACTTCAACCTGTGTGGGTACTTCTGCCATTAATTATGAGGATGTTGGTTCTTGTTTGACAACATCCATTTCTTGAAATTCTCCTTCAGCAACTTCAGCATTCAATTGTGAAGAGGTTGTTTCTTGTGTGAAAACTTCTTCATGAATTTCAATTTCCACATCTACCTGAGTCTCAGCTATAGCTACTTGGATTTTATTCGTGGCTTTGATAGGGGGATGCAATACTACTAGTTCTTGTGTATCAGCATCCTGTCCCCCCATTTCTTCATGCTGCTAGGATTTCTCTTGAGTTACTTCCATATCTCCCGAAAGATAAGAATGTCCCCAAAATACCTCAATGTCCCCTGATGACTGTGATTGCATCTATTCATATTCTCCCAAATCCATATCAAGGATAAATTCCACCTCAGGATCAGTTGTTCTTGGTTGAAATGGAGCTTCAGCAAGGATTTCTAAATATTTTGGTCACTGTGTAGCAATATTCTGATTGAATTCAATATCTTCCTTTGCTGGGACTCCTCCACTAGCTCTGTATCTTGAGATGGTTCTGGGGTCACAGTCAAGAATTCTAAGTTTGGATTAGGAATTACCTAAATCTCTGGTTCAACTGCTTCTTTTTGAATGGTAGATTCAACAAAAATTTCTGAAGGTGTTGGTTCTTGTGTGGTAGCACTCTGATTTCCTTCAATATTCCATTTATTAGGTTGACCCATCAATTATGATGGTTGGAGTTGTAATTGCTCATCCTCTTCCAATGCCATATCAGGGATCAATCCTATTTATGGTTCATCTTCTTTCCTTAATTCTACATCAGGTGCTTCTTGTTCTTCTTTAGCTGCTAATGCAGGATTTTGGGTCTCAAATGCACACACTATGACTGTATAACCTAATTGACTAAAATTTTTCCCACATGCATGGCAGAATAATTTCTCCACTTCTTCATCGTCCTTAGTAGGAGATGATCCTTCTAACTAGTCTGCAGCTTCTACTAGTGTCTTCAACCTTCTCTCTACCTATTTCTTACATACCTCCTTCCAGTTTTCTAGTTCTTTCCAAAGAAACTGCACTTCTTCCTTCAGTAATCCATTTTCATACAAAATCCCCTCAAGTTGAGGTTCTTATTCAAAAGGATCCCGTGGAGCATTGTTTTTCCTTGGTCTCGAAATGGGGAATTTAATGTTTGCTTCAATATCTTCCCATTTTTATCGTGTTGCTTCAGCTGCTATGACTGAACTCGTTCTCCTTCTACTCACTTGTTGAGATGCTTGTATTTATCCTCTTGACGTTCTTCTCTTCCTTTGAGGTACAAGGGTTTTGAACCCTGCAATAGATGTGGAGGGAATATTTCCTGTTTCAGAATCCTGTCTTTCCTCTACCATATATGTTTCTTCTTCTATTAAATTTCCCCTCCATTCAAGAGAGGATTCGATGGTGAGGACTCCTGTATTCTCTTCTGTAATTACAACTCCCATAGCTTCATCTTTGGCTACTAGAGCTCCCAAATTCTCTATCTCCTCTATAGGGTTTTCTACTACTACATATTCCACCGATTCTTCCTCTTCTTCTGATCCTATCTCAACTCCCCCCCAACTAAATTGGAGGGACTCCGGTCCTCCTGCTCTTCTTCCAATTGGACATTCAACATAAGTGTAGGTGCCCTTACTTCTCTAATGGGAATCTTAGGAAAAGGTATAGGTTCCCTTACTTCTCTGATGGGAATCTCATGCAAAGGTATAGGTCCCTGGGCGATCTGAAGTTGGCCAGTAAATTTCTCCCATGTTTTATTTCTTTGAGCTAGGGCCCTTAAGATTAAAATTTTAATGAGGCCATGATGGGTAAGGGAAGAATATGGATGCTTAGATGCTCTGATAAAACCCACCATGTGATGTAGGTCTTTAAATAGAAAAAATGGAACGTTAAGTAAATTTATGTGGTATAAATGAGACAGCAGTGGGAACTTGGAATAATAGACAGTCTGGTACCTACCTTCGCAGGTGATATACTTATTGAGGAAGATGGCCACTTGGTCCCACGGGCGAGGCAATGACTGTAATTATATCCCCCGTCCTGATGGACGCAATTGTTCACCTACCACCAAAAATTCTTGTACTGCGGTGCCATTAGGAGTTATTCTTCCAAACCAATCTCTTCTTACATGCAGGAGCCCAGTAACCTCAGCTACAATCGCCTCATAAAATTCTATCCGCAAACCTCTAACCTCTAAATAGGTTTCTATAAGGTTTAAGGAAAACTGTAGAGCAGTCTCATGATGAAAACCATTAAGACATTGGAAAAACTCAATCTAGCCCGCGGCTTCAAAGATAGCAAAAACTTCAGCATTCTTTCATAGTTCCTGTGTGTTTGGAGGTTCATGTCAGGCTGGGATACCCATGTTATATTTCTTTCTAACTTCTAGTATCATCTTAGAAAATTGCAGGATCCAACAGTGGAGATTTCAGTGCAGGGCATGCATGAACATCGAAGGTTTAAGTTGGCAAATTTGGAAAGTTAAGCATAGAATCATTGGTAATATTTTGCTCCAAATTAGGAAAGGGCGGCGGTTGTGAAATAAATTTGAGTAACCATTAGATCGTGGGAATGGAAAGTTAATGAAGTATAGGTGTAACGATAGATATAAAAAGGTAGGTATGATAAACTCTGTTAAATCTGCTTAATGCTTAATCATGTAAATAACCAGAACCATACCTTAGTAATTATGGGATGAACCGTAACTTCTCGGAGTAATACAATGTATCAATGCGGCCTTCAAATTTATTTATTATGGCATGCGTACTACCATGATCCTTCTCCTGTCAAAACAAAAGCTATCTTGTCGATCCTGACGGAATAATAATTAAAGCTGTGAAGTGAGCCTGAATCAGTAAAATCACAAGTGACAGAAATTCTATGGAAAATTTGAAGGAGTTGTAGCCCAACTATGGACAAATCTAAAGGAGTTGTAGACACAAGCCATAGGAAAAGTCAGCCAAATTAGCGAAGTTGCAGTCGCTAAAAAGAGTAAAAGTAGGCAAAATTTTAACGAAGTCGTAGCAACTGTAACAGGAAAATGGACTATACTTTATGGTGTTGCAGCTGTGGAATGGGAAAATAGGTAGGTTTTTACAGTGTTGTATTTGCGACGGGATGGAAAAATAGGCAGGGTTTTACAGTGTTGCAATTGCGATGGGATGAAAAAATAAGCAAGTTTTTACGGTGTTTTAGTTGCGACAGGATGGAAAAATAGGCAAGCTTTTACGACATTGCAGCTATAGTGGGACCAAAAAATAGTCAAGGTTTTACGGTATTGCAGCTGCGATGAGACAGAAAAATAGGCAAATTTTGCAGAGTTGCAGCTACACCGAGCTGTTCATCATTCCAGTTTTCTTCTATAAGGAGCTCTTCCAGAAAACAGAAAATTATGTAGGGGTTCATGGTTGTCAGGCCCGATCATAACCATCGCTCCTTGAATAAATTCCTACATAGATTCTAAAAAAAACAATCAAGTGTAAAAGAAAAAAAATTAAAAAGAAAAAAAAGAAACAAGCATTAGTTTATTTATGTACAAGAATTTTGTGTGGAAATTGCAGCGAATTTCTAAAGATTGACAAGGGCAGAGTAATATTCCTTCCCTTTCTCCAACTAGTATCCTGGTTCAGCTGCAATCTGTGAAACAAACGTGTCCCTCAAAATTAGCTTACGATACAGTCACAGCCTATGACCGTTAGCAAATAATGGTGCACGATTCTCTTCAATGGTGACCAGGTGGACTGTACCATTGTCGAATACTCTGTATATCAGATATGGACCTAACCATATTGTGCGTAGCTTACCTTTAAATTCCCTTTTTTATATTGAATCATATAATAGCGCTCAGTCTCCCTCCTAGAAGACTCACTTCTTGATGAACCTATCATGCCAATTGGATCTCTGTTGCTGAATTACTGTTGTCTAATCCACAACATCTATGCATTTTCCCTCAAGTTTATTCAATTGATTCAGTCTATTCCTCTAGGCTTTAGTTCCATCTAAGTTTACCTCCATGGCTGTGTAACATCCATAGTTGGATATTCTCAATTAAGTAATTTCTAAAATAACCCACATATCCGTAGATAATAAAATATGAATAAATTGATAGATAAAAAGATGATAGCATATTACAACATAGCTCACCTTTAATATGGCTTGAGCATTTCATAATGAAGAGTTATGTCCCTTCACATTAATAGCTACTACAATAATAATTAACAATTATTATTTTATTTAAGTATTAACCTTATTTAATTATTATCCTATTTATGTTCATTACATTGCCACTCCCTTAGAAAGGCTTTGTCCTCAAATCATTATAATGTTTCTGTGTCATTTTTTGTGGTGTTGCAGTTGATGAGACATGTCAATACAAACTACTAAGAGTTGAGCACAACTTTCGATATGTGGATGAATCAATCCATCCCAAATTGATTTGTTGTGGACTATTGGCATTTCATACTGATCTATCATTAGGAGATTTGATCACATTGGTACTGTTATCTTTCGACATTTCCCACTTTTTAGAATATCTGTTTTTATGGTTGGGGTGTCGATATGGAATTTTCACAATGTCATTTTATTTTACGAGTGTCATCTTTTGAGCATTGGTCTAAGCAAAAGGTTGTATTTTCATCTTTTGAGGTTTTAAGGTTTCATTTTCTATCTTTTCCAACTGCATGTTATCATTTTGAAAGTTCTTAATCACTTCTACATGTGTTTTTTTGTCATCTTCAGACTTCTTAAGTTGTTCCTTAAGATCTTCATTATGCCTTCTGATACAATGATTTTCTTCTTGTTTATCTAGAAGTTTTCCTCCAATGTCTTTTATAGATTGTTTTGTCCAACTATTTTTCAACTTCTTAATTTTTGTGACTAGTGTCTTGCTATGATTACTTAATATGAAAATTTCTTCGAAATGGATTGATAAAACTTGGTTGATTTTGTTAGTTCTAACTTGTGTGTCTTCTTATCATCATCATACTATTGCTGGAGTTTTTCTTTTTGTTGTTTATGATGGTGTAACTCTGCTTCTTGATTTTCTAACTCCATCTGGACTTGCGCCAATTCAACATCTTTTTCCATGATGAGTTTGTTTAGATGCTTTATTTCTTCTTCTAATTCATTATCGCATCCATATGGTGATTTGTTGTCTTTTTTTGACTTTCTGATCTGGTCTTCTGGGTTTTGATTATGAATTTTTAAACATGATATTTCTTTATCCTGATCAGATAACATTTTCTTGTTATCTCTTATGGTTCGTTCTAGCTGTCGATTTTGATTCCATCAGTGGCGATTCTCATCGTCTTTCCAGTCATTCAACCACTTTTGCGTCTCAACCTTAGCTTGTATAATTTTATTGATCGCCTTATATTGTTCTAACTCGCCCACTGTTGTATGTAGTTGTTCCTTCATTTCTGAATATGTAGTAGCCATTGTTTGTGACTATGTTTCTACCTCACTTTTGTATTCTTTTCTTCTAGAAGGGTAGATACAAAACCTGTAATAATTGTCAATATGTTTCTTTTGGAAAAAAATTTCTTCGACTATTTCTTGTTAGGTCAAATAACCCTTTTTTTCCAATAATAATAATTTTTTTAATAAAATAATAATAATAATAATAATAATAATTATTTTGAAACTTAAGTTATATAAAATAATATATAACCTTCCAAATTCTAGTTTTGAATTTTATTTTATATAACTTAAGTTATATAAAATAAGTGTTACCTTCCCTGCCTAGGTTCAAAGCCCACTTGCTTCTTTGTAGTTACTATTATGCACTTTTTATAGTCAAACCCAAACCCACTTTAAGAAACCAGGTGTGGTTTCACTTTTACCCTCTCTTTTTTTTTTTCACTTTTATCTTTTCTTCTTTAACCTTCTTTTTTCTTTCCCATTTTTTTTTACCTCGTTCTTTTAGTTTTTTTTTCTTTTACTTTTTTCAATTTTTTTTCACTCTCTTTTTTTAGGCTTACTTTTACCCTTTTTTTATTTTTTATTTTTTAAGGACAAAGTCCTATTTTTTTGGGAAACCCAAATCTACACAAGGTGTAAATAATGTTTTCCGAGGTAAGTATAGCTTTGATACCACTATAACATCCATAGTTGGATATTCTCGATTAAGTAATTTCTGAAATAACCCACATATCTGTAGATAATAAAATATGAATAAATTGATAGATAAAAAGATGATAGGATATTACAACATAGCTCGCCTTTAATATGGCTTGAGCATTTCATAATGAAGACTTATGTCCCTTCACATTAATAGCTACTACTATAATAATTAACAATTATTATTTTATTTAATTATTAACCTTATTTAATTATTATCCTATTTATGTTCGTTACAAGCTTCCTTCAAAGTTTTGATTTCGAATTCAATGGGAAAGACAATGCTTTTTCCATACACCAAATCATAAGGGGAGAAACCTGTAGTATTGCGCCACATAGTACGATATGCCCACAATGCTTCTGGAAGTCCATCAGCCCAGTCTCTGCGATGGCTCCTGATTGTTTTGGTGAAGATAGCTTCAATAACTTTATTGGTACATTCCACCAGGCCATTGGCCTAGGGATGGTAACGTGAAGTTATCCTATACTGAATATGGTACTTCTGTAGCAAAGATTCAAATTTGTCTAACACAAATTGTGGTCCTCCATCTATGATTACTTTGTTGGGTATCCCAAAATGAGTAAAAATTTCTCCATACAGGAAACCTATTATAGCCTGGTCATTGGCCTTTGTCAAAGCCATAGATTCTAGCCATTTTGTCATGTAGTCGGTGCAAACTAAAATGTAGGCTTTCTATTTTGAATGAGGAATGATAGGCCCAACAAAATCTAAGGCCCATCTGTCAAAGGGTTCCACCACCAACTGTGGTAGAAGAGGCATTTCATCTAATCTATTAGGTTGGCCCATTCTTTGACAGCTGTCACAAGACTGGACATATTTCTTGGCATCCATGAAAACTGTTGGCCAATAATAACCCATTCTCAGAACCTTTTGACCTATTCTCCTATCTGTAAAATGTCCCCCACATGGTTCATCGTGATAGGCCTTCATGATATGGAAGACTTCATCCTCCCTTATACATCTCCAGATCTCAAGATCAGGAACTGTGTAGAAAAGATGTCCATCTATCCAGCAATACCTAGCACTTTGTTGAATAATCTTCCTTTTTTCTTTTTTTGACAAGTGTGTCAGAAGCTTCCTTGCAGCCAAGTAGTTAGAAATATCTACATACCAAGTGGAATGAACTGAAACTACAAATATGTGTTCATTTGGGAAAGAATCCTCAAATGGTAGGCTGTTATCACTATTAATAAAATGAGATAAATAATCAGCAACAACATTTTCTTTCCCAGACCTGTCAATAATGGTAATACGAACTCTTGTAATAGTAACATCCATCTAGTTATCCTATCATTTATAACTTTTTTGTTCATTAGGTACTTGATGGCTGAGTGGTCAGTGTGTACAAAGGTGGAATATCCAGTGATGTAGTGTCTAAATTTGTTAATGGAGTAAACAATGGCTAAAAATTACTTCTCTATAATAGTATAATTGATTTAAGCATGGGCCAAGTTCTTACTAATGTAATAAATTGCATATGGTGCTTGACCATCCTGTTGACCTAATACTGCTCCAATGCCAGTGTGAGAGGCATCTGAAGAAATGTGGAAGGGCAGAGCCCAATTGGGTCTGCTTAAGATAGGAGTTGTAGATAGCCTATTATTAATCTTAGTGAATGTTGTTTGGCATGCATCATTCCAAGAAAATTGCACATACTTCATCAATAGGGTAAATAAACGAGAAGCTAGTTTGGAAAAAAATTCTATAAATCTTCTATAATACCTAGCATGCCCTAAAAAGATACGTACCTCTTTCTGTGTTCTAGGAGTGGGTATGTTTTCAAGCACCCTAATTTTGGATGGATCTACCTGGATACCCTCAGCAGAGATAAATTTCCCCAGCACTGCACCTTCTCTCATCATCATATGGCACTTTTCAGTGCTCAAAGATAGCCAGTGAGTTTGCTCACATCGTATTAAGAAATTTTCCAAGTTTTTCAGTGCCTCTTCAAAATCACAACCATAAGGGGTAAAATTGTCCATGAAAATCTCCCTACTATCATTAACCATTTCCAAAAAGATGCCAATCACAGCTCTCTAAAATGTGGCTGGTGCATTGCATAAGCCAAAGGGGAGCTCCCTGTATGCAAAGGTACCTCAGGGACAGGTGAAGGTGATTTTCTCTTAGTCTTCATGAGCAATTTGGATTTGATTGTACCCACTAAAACCATCTAGAAAGGAGAAGAACTTATTCCCAGATAGGGTCTCAAGTACCTGTTCGATGAAAGGAAGGGGAAAGTGATCTTTTTGTGTTGCCTTGTTCAACTCTCTGTAGTCCATACAAACTCTCCATTTTCCATTCTTCTTGGGCACTATAATGAGTGGAGAAACCCACTCGTTGTCTCAGATTGGGTATATAAACCCTGCTTCCAAGAGATTTTGAATCTCTTCCTTCACTATTTACATAATATTGGGGTTCATCCTTCATTGTGACTGGCACATGGGATGGGAGTCACTTTTGATATAAATGTGGTGGGTGCACAGATTATAAGGGATACCCTTCATATCTATGTACTCCCAAGAGAATGCCCCCTTATGTTTTTTTATGTGAGTGATTAGGTGTTCTTGTTCATCCAGAGTAAGATTGGGATTGATATTCAGGGGTTTTCTTGGCTCTATCTCAACTGGAACACTTTTCAAACTTTTCAACACTGGAACTATGTGAGTATTACTGACTAATGTTTCCTCTGTGAGATTTTCTTGTTCTTCTTCACCTAGACTACTATTCAGGATTTGATAAATTTGTTTGTTGATAGAAGTGGGTTCACTGATGAAATTATTGATGGCACCGTCCTCTGCTCATCCTTAAAAGTCAAGTCCTTCCCTATCGTTAACAGTGGCTAAATGTCCTCCTCTTCCTCTAGATCCATCCATAATGGAGTTTCAGCTTCTAAACTTGGTCAAGCTGGAGGATAGAGGGTAAGGTTATTTGTTTTGGTTCCATCTAATATGGTCATAGACCCAGATCAACAGCTGATGCAAGCATCAGCTGTAGCTAACTAGGGCCTTCCTAGGATCAGCGGTTGTCCTCCTAGCTGCGACTTGGGTTGTAAAACCAAGAAGTCAGTTGGATACTCCCATGAATCAACTAAGATGATGAGAGTCATCCAAGATTCCCTCGAATTTGATGTTGGACCTATCTGGAAGTTATAGAATGGTAGGGGTTGGGCTAAGATTAGTAAGCCCAAGTTTACTTATAGTTTCTATAATCATGACGTTAATAGTTGTGCCTAAATCTACTAGTACATTTGGTATCTACGTGTTCTCAATCTGCACAGTGATAGTGGGATTCCCAGGATCATCGTATTTGGTCAAGAGGGTTTTCCCATTATTACTTCAGATAATTTCCCTATAACATGGATAGTGGGAGGATCCCTTGGCTTTCTACCTGGTTTTCTTGTACATAGATCTCGAATAGTTTTGGTATAGATAGGCACATCATGAAGGGCCTACACCAGTGGAATTTTGACATAGATTTTTTTCAACTCTCCTAAGAGGTTAAATTGAGGTTTCTCCACTGCCTTTTGTAGTGTTAGTCTTTCAGGATATGGTGGTTCCCTAATCAGTTGTGTAGGATGTGTGTCAATAGATGTTTCTTCTTGTGTTTCAGCTGGTGTCTCAGTAGAACTTTCGGCATCCTCAATAATGGGGATCCCTGTGTTGGATAAGTAATGTTGGTTCATCCTTTCTTTAGATGCAGAGGATGGAACATCCTCAATGACCAACGGCTCCACTACCCTCCTTGATCGTAAGAGAATGTTGCTACAGGGAACGGGAGTAGTGGAGTAAGTGGGTGTGTCGTCAGTATCAAAATGATGGACTAATTTATTATTTAGGTTGGGGTTAGGTTGAGTAGGAAGTTGTGATCGTATAGGCATATTGGGTGCTGCATTGTTCTGGAGTTGCAGCTGTGACTGCTGATACTACTGATATGGCTGAGGGTATTGTTGGGGAGGGTATGGTTGATGAGGAAATTCTTGATGTGGAAACTGTTCATGAGCTTGATTATGGAGAAACTAGTTTCCTGGATGGAATTTCTTCCACCCAGGAGACCAAGAATTATGTTGGTTTGGTGGTTGTGACCAAGAATTCTAGGAGTTAAAATTTTGCATCGAAGGTTGAGAAGGATACCATTGATGGTTGGAATAAGATGAAGGTAATTGTGTATTCATGTGATGCATATTATTCCAATTATTCATGTTATTTGAAAATGGAAATGAGTTTGGAGTCATACCTTGATTTCGAGGCTGCCAAGGATTTTTCTGGGCAATGAAGTAGGCCACTTCCACATCTGGAGTTGATGCCTGCAAAACTGCCTTCACTTGAGGTAGTGAAGGGCATTCAATTTTATCATGGTTCAGCTCACAGAGCTGACACACTTCTACTTTGTCGAGTGGACACTCCTTTAGGGGATGTTTCTTCCTACATTTAGGTTAGAATAAACTGAGTGTTAGATCTTCTACTGCTCGTTTATGCTTTTTCCTTAGGACATCTATGTCTAAGGAGATGGATCTCATCATTTCTATTTTGAAATTATTGAGATGGTTTCCTATTTCTTCCCGGGTATCTCCTCCATTAGATGACTTCTGTGTTATGTTGAAGACATCTCGTTCTAATTTATCCCGTTTTTTGTTCCTAGAAGATCCTCTGGAATACCTCTTGCACAATTCAACAATATTTTCAAAGGATTCCTTTGAGATATCCCCCTTTCCTAGTAGGTTCAACATGTCTAGGAAGTCTTCCGTAATCCCACGAAGTAGGATGATATTGAGCACTTCTAACCCCATATTAGTCTATCCATCTCTCTACACATTGTACAAAATCCTCTCAACAAAATCTTCCAATATTTCATCGTCCCTTTGTACCATTTTAAATAGTTCTTCTCTTTTATATTTGGTATTGCACTACTCCCGATATTTTTCTAGGAACACATGTTTCATTTGGTCCCATGTGGTGACAGTTCCCCCACCCATGCTCATGAACCAACGTAGTGCATTATCCTTTAGAGTAGCAAGAAAAAATTCATCTTCTGCTCACTAAAGGTGTAATCATAGCTATGACATAGGATGTCAAAATTGAAAAGGAATTCATCTGGATCCTCTATTGATTTTCCATGAAAACAAGGTAAAATTGATGGCGATATGATTTTCATGGGGGATATTCCATTTGGTTGTTGAATGGGGAACTGGAGTGTGGAAACAGTCCCCTCAAGTGGGGAATTACCCTCATGATAATGATTTTCTCCCATCACCTCTTCGTGATCTTTTGGATCACGTCTGTTATTCATGTCTTCTTCTTCTCTCTCCTCTTGGTGCTTCCACTGATCGTTTAATTTTTTATGGAACTGTGTCCACTCCTATTTTGTCACCAACTTCATGTTAATGTGATATACCAAGTATCAGTTAGCTGATCCCCCAGTACTAACTCTATTTTCCTCTGTAGGGACACCTGAGGGTGTCACAGCTTCTCCTGTGTTCTCCACTATGGAAACTGATGCTTACACCCTCGGAATAATTGGGCTTCTTATGATAGAGGACCCCTGATGGTGAAATCTAGTAGAGGAATTGGTTCTGGCAACCAGATCATCAATGAATGTCCTTCTTCCCAAGGATGGATTTCATCCACGACCTCGAACATTGGCAATGTTAGTATTCTGGGGATTTTTTGGGGTTGTACGAATGTCACACTGTACCCTTATCATATTCATCAACCCAAAACATGAAAACTTAAAAAAACTGAAGAAAAATGAATGGATGCAACTATTGGATGCAAATACTATGGTGTCTAATAATTACCTTCCCCAGCAACGACGCCAAAATGTTGGGCACTCTATATGAAAGTTAATTAAGCCCAGATACAAAATGTTCAATATAAATTGTCAACCCAGGAAATTCTTTTTGTTGCAAAGATAATTTACACTATCTGTTCTTAAACACTAAGTAGTTGATGTTGTGAATAAACTATCCTACCTATATGTTTAGCCCAACTCTTCCCATGATTAACTTAATCTAAAATACCTTCCTAAGAATGCAGAATTATGATTACCTTTCTACAACCTTGATCTATAAATGAAATATTTAGGAAATAAACATATAGACTTACTTTTGTAGAAAGTTAAATCATAATTTACCAGGCCATCAAAAGATCCACTATAACCATCCCAATCCAACCTGATCTAGTAATCTAAAATGCAGAAATTGAACTCAATAATTATAATTGTAAATGGATTGAATTAGAAAAAATCAAGAAAGACAGTAATTGAAAGTAACTGGGAATGAGGTTGGTTGTTATAGCTATCACATAAGTGCATGAATAAACTTGGTCTACACAGTTGACTATCACGCCACTCTACTACAGCTTATAGGAAATGCGATTACTAATCAATTGGGGAAACATACAATGAATCAATGATTGTTGCATCTGTTATAAAAGAATACATCTACTGTAACATCCACACCACAAAACAAAAGATATAAATACCTAATTAACTCAACAGTGTCTGTAGGAAGGTGGTCCCAGCCTTCGAACAAAGATGCTGGAGACTAACACAAGTTAAAATACAGAAATCAGAAGAATATTGCTCCTTGTATTAGATGATGGAATGATAGCACGGTCTCTATCACAACTTATAAAATATGATCAATTATTTTCCAACACTTGGCTCTGGATAATTTCTAATATCTATACATCAATCTTCAGAACCTCTACCCACTAATATCAAGAAGCCATGAAGATCTATGATCTTTAGGCTGCCCTATTACAATGCAATGTTACAGCTATGGGTGAAATGGAAGAAAAGAATATAGGAAGTATATTGCATGAGGATATAATGAAATAATAGAACCCGATCAAGAATTACTCCATCGATTGCAGCTACCTTTGAATAATGGTGTGCTATTGAGGCCGAGTCTGTTGCAGCCTTGGCTATTGCAACTTGCATAGAATGATGATCTTTGACTGTGTTTCTCCTGCAAAGATGGAGTCTGTGGGCACACCTAGCAATATATTTTCATCTCTTCTAGAAACTGCCTGACCTAATGCACTTGTATCCTTCACGTTTTGAACAATCTTCATAAAATCCACTTATTAGCATAATTCAAGAGGTAAAGGATTGTTTATTACAATCATAATTATTAATAACATAAAACAATAAGTAATCATACCTATGAGGAATCAGGGCTCCAATGAAGGAAAAACATATGTTAGGTGCATAAAAATAGGGTAAGATAAGGCAAAAAGAGTATAACAAGTGTGGTAAAAAGGGGTCATTTCTGGGCCCAACAATCATAGTCATCCCTATTTGTGAAATATACATAGTTCACTCCATTCTCCATAATCAACTTGTTGAATGATTCTATAGTGCTATTCACCTGAGGGTGATATGGACTGCTCTTATGATGTTGGATTAGAAAATGCGTTGCCAATTATTCAATTGTATTTTTTAGAAAAATATTTCCTTGATAACTTCAAGACTTTGGGGAACCCAAATCAAGTAATAATGTTTTCATAAATGAAATGAGCATTTGTGTTGGTGGAAAATTCTTGTACTATTGCAACTTTGACCCATAATTTGGTTGAATAATCTATTGCAATAATAATATAACAGAAGTTTGAATGCTTTGTCAGTGGGTTGATCGGCCTTACAAAGTCATTTCCCATTTCTCAAATGGTTTCCTCCCTCAGATAGGATTCAATGGGAGTTCATTTCTACAATATGGTCAACCAGCATGCTAGTAGACGTCGCATTTATAAAATTGGAGTCACAAAAATATAAGGAACAAGACAGAAACTTCCAATAGATTTCATATGTCAATTTTACTCAAAAATGACATGAAACATTGCAAGAAGGAGTTGCAGCTGTATATTTTCTTATCTTTAATAAGAAGTAGTGATACAATGCAATACAATGGCATAAAGATACATACAATTCGAATTCAGGAGAGGTCACTCAAATTCATTACGTGAGAGTGGATTACTTGTTAGTTAAACACCACTCGACACAAAAGTTAACCACTTAAATTTAGCTTAATTGATTCTAACTGACTCGGAGGAAGTTTAGACTGAGTCTAACTTAATAGAGCTCAACCACATGCCGATAAGTAGGTGAGGGCTCCTATCTGACCTCAGTTAGGTGAGATGAGCTGAACTGAGTCACCAAAAGTAGGTGGAAGTGCCTTTAATCACTCTAGTTAACTAAAATTAACCAAAATAGGCTAATTGATGAGGAAGGCACCTTTGCAGCTCTAGCTTAACTAGAAGGTATTTGAAACAACCTTGAGTTATCTAAATGAGGCACATATGTCATGTATATCAACATGTATTTGTTTCTAGATTGAAGGAAGAGGCTCAATTAGTCTCCCCGATTGAAGTAGAAGACTCAGTTAGGCTCCGTAATTGAAGGAGGAGATCCAATTAATGATGCAATCGCATATTCGAGTCAGGAACTTAGGATAAGTGGTAAATTAGGCCAAATAAGAAAAATAATGATGTGTGGGTGGATAATGACCCCAAAACCCCCCCTTAAGCTAAACACGTGTGGAGTAACAAAATTAGGGCCCCAACAACAAATTCCATAGGTCACCCTTTACAAAAAATAACTCTAAAATGTTCAAAAACATCTAAGTGAGGAAAAGAGGAAAAAACCCATGGGAAAGAAACCCCCCCCTCAAACTGAAGACTAAATAATTAATATGAATTCACCACGATGGAACTCACCCCGAACAATGAACGGATGTAAGTGAACTTCTTCTCAGTAAAGCTCTTGGGGAAAATGTCTGTAATTTGCTCATTTGTGTGGCAATATTGCATAACAATTGTTATGTCATGCACAAGTTCTCTAATGTAGTGGATGTGGCTATCAATGTGTTTGGTTCACTTTCTTTGAAACATATATTTTGATATCTTTATAACACTTTGATTGTCACAAAAAATGACAGTATATGAAGTTATACCAATGTCAAACTCGACCAAAATACCTTACATCCAAACTGCATGTTTGCATGCATTAATCGCTCCCCGGTACTCTGCTTCTGTTCAAGAAAGGGAAATGGAATATTTATTTTTTATTGAGCAGAAAATAGGCCCACCACCAAACATGAAAACATATCCATAAGTATACTTCATATCTATGCTATATCCTGCCCAATCAAAATCTATGAATCCTACCAAGTCTAGTTCAGAATCACCAACATAGTGAATTCCATAAGTTCTAGTACCCTGCATGTACTGCAGAATCCTATTGGACTCCCTCCAATGAATTTCATGAGGTTTCTACATATACCTTGATAAAACGGTCATGCCATAAAAAATGTCAAGCCTTGAGATAGCAGAAAAGAATCCATTTTGGCGTACCAAGATCTTGAGGCATGTTTTAAGAGATACAAGGATTTATGCAGCTTACAAACTAATGATGGATCTGATGTGTATAATTTAGGATGCTTCATGTATATATATTCTTTCAGGTCTCTATTAAGGAAATAAATTTTTAGATTCATATGGTTCAACTCCCAATGCTAGGATGCAAAAATGGATAAGACTAGTTGTATATAATCCATTTTTTCCACCTGTGCAAAAGTATTGGTGTAGTCCACTCCTTGGTCTTGGGAGAATCATTTTTATACCATTCATGTTTTATATTTTCAGTTTGATCCATATGCAGATTCATTTTTCCTATAGACCCATTTGCATTGAACAAGTTCCCTCCCAGGTGGAATGAAAACTAGCTCACAGGTTGCATTTTTTCGAAGAGAGTTGAACTCTTCATCCATTGCAGCTTTCCATCAAGGATCATTCTAAGAATGATAATATGAATTAGGATCAGATCCAATCATCATGTAGAAATTCTCAGACAACAAATAATCATTTCAATAAAGAGAAATACTTTCTCTTTGAAAATCTTCCCAAGTTCTCCTTGGATTAGCAGGATTTCCAACATTTGACCCGACAAAAGAGAGAGTCTTTTCAGCCCATTTTGGTAGATGAGTGGGATCATTTGGATATGATTCAGAAAATGATATTTCATGCTCAATGATATCATAAATCAGATATGAAATACCAGAGCTCACACTTTAATTTTCATCTCCAGAATCTTTAGCAGAAAGAGATAGAATCTTAGCAGTTTCTTCCTCTACTAGTTTCAAATCTTGGAGAGGTTTTTCGAAGCGGACACTTCTCTCTGTGAGTATATTTTTATTTATGATATTCAAGAGTTTGTATCCATTTTATTCCTCTAGATACCCAATTAATATGCACTCAACACTCGATGGTTTCAAATACTTTATCTTATCTAGTGGAATTCAAGCCGAGGCAGTGGACAAAAAAACCCTAAAATTCGATACATCTGGTTTGTGACTAGTGTTTGCTTAGAAAGGTGTTTTTCCTTTCACATATGAATGTGGAACCCTGTTCTGAATTTTTGAAGAAACATCCAAAATATTTTCATCCAAATCCTTAGACTCAAGCATACAGGTTGTCACTTCTTTCAGTACCCAGTTTTTCCTTTCCGCTACACCATTCTGCTGAGGTGTGTAGGGAACGGTGTGCTGAATATTGATTCCACTTTGAGAAAAAAATTGAAGAAGATATGATTTTATGTACTCACCTCCACTATCATATATCAGATATTTGATCTTTCTCCCAGTAGAATTCTCAACGAAACCTTGAAATCTATGAATGTTTCAAGAACTTTTAACTTCTTTTTGAGAAAGTAGACCCATGTAAATATTGAAAGGTCATCTATGAAAGTAGGGACATACCTTGAAAAAATTATGGAGGTTGTAGGAATTGGATGGATTATATCAGAATGGATCATCCCCAAAATATATGTATCTCTTGTTTCTTTTCCCCGATCAAACTTATGCTTTGGATGATTGCCAGCTATGCATCCCTTGCAAATCCCTTATGAGGATTTGATTACTAGAAGGACTTAAACCATGAAATATTTTTGTATAAGTTGTGAATATTTGTATTTTAGGTTTATAAACCTTTCATTCCATAGCCGACTAACCTCATTCCCATGAGTTAGAAGGGAGGATGGCTTTGAATCAGGAATAAAGCTAGAAAACTCATAGTCCTTAGTAGTGTGATTTGCTTTCCCTACAGCAATGAGTTTTTTTGGAGGATATCTCTGAGATATCAACATCATTTGGGATGAATGTATCCCTTTTAGTAAAACCAATGTGTGTCATTTTATATACATACAGCAAGTTTGAAGCTAAATAGGGAACATATAGAACATTTTTTAATCTTCCATGTTCTAGATGGACAATACCTTTTCCTTTTGATTAGATTTGAGAGACATCTCCCATGTGAATGGATATGGTTCTATCATAATCTAGTCATGTGAAATAATCCCTGCATTCCACCATATGATTCGAAGCTACAAAGTCAACGAGGAGATCTCTATCTTTTGAAACATTATCCATTAGTGCATGACCTCTTTCAGGTTGGTGAGTTTGGTCTCTAGCATCCTTCTTCCTTGTGCCTTCTGGAAGAGTAAGGTTGTTTTTATCTATGAGAAGGGCCATTTGGTAAATTTTTCTCTTCATGCAATAGCTTTCAGAATGAAATCCTTTTCCATATTAAGAGCACTTGGTACTTTCTTTTCCCTTTTTCTTGATCTTCCTTGAGCCCAAGGGCTCATCCAACTGTTGTTTTTTCTCCTTCTTCTTGGAAGGTTCAAACTTTATCTTATCCTTATTTTCTTTCCTTTTACATTTGAATCTTTAGGTCCTCTAGTAAATAAATCTTGATATTTATAGGATCTCATGATTCCAATTTGAACAAGTTTATCATGCTCATTGGTGAGAGACTCAATGAATGCATTTAAGGTAGGCATCTTCTAATTTGGAATTGTAATATTTCTAGTATGGAAGGAAAACATAAAAATAGAGTATTCTGGTCCTAGCTTTAAAAGGATAGAAAGGATGAGCTGATCATATTCCTTCTCAACTTCACGTTGCTTCAATTGGAGGACAAGGTTCTTAAACTTAGTAAAGAAGTCATTCATGGTCTCAAAATTTCTTAGGTTTAGAGAGATCAGTTAATTCTCAAAATGATAGATTTTTAAATCATCTTGCTCGTCAAAATTAGTAGCAAATTGTTCCCATATTTGTTTGGTAGTATTCAATCCAATTAGGTGGAAAATAATATCCCTTGAAATGGAGAGGCATAGAAAGCCATATGCTTTATTATGTTTGTTCCAATATTTTACTTTCTCCTCTAATGCGTTCAGCTCTGTCTCCGTGCCCATGGTGACTCTGTAGATTCCTTTGGAGCACAATGGTATCTCAATATCCTCTTTCCACTGCTGATAGTTGAAAGGAGTGAGAAGATTGCTTCAAGAGGATTCCTAGTGTGCAGTTGTAGTGAATGCAATGGAAGTGCTTGAGATACCTGTAATCACGCAAAAAAAAAAATTAAGGTCGAACAACCTGCACTTTTGGAGTTTGCATCACACCTGGATTAGTCAATCAAGCAAGCTTGATCAACCATATGCTAGATTATCTAAGAATTATGTGGTAAAATCTTCACTTCTGGTGCAGAGTTGGAATGATTATGAGTTTTTTTTCTCAAATTTCTTCATAGATCCAACAAGAAACCTATAGAAGGATTTCCTTGTCCTTCCATGGCTACAATACCATATAAAAGTGGAGTCACAACAATATGGGGAAGAAGAAATAAACTTACAATAGATTTCACAGATCAGTTGTACTAAAAAATGACATGAAACTGTGCAAGAAGGAGTTGCAGTTGTGTATTTTCTTATCATTAATCAAAAGAAGTGATATAATGCAATAAAATGGCATAAATAGCCATACCATTTGAATCCCATAGAGTTCATTCGAATTCATTACATGAGAGTTGCTTACTTGTCAGTTAAACACCACTCGGTACATGAGTTAACCACTTAACTCCAACTTAGTTGACTCTAACTGAGTCCGAGGCATTTTAGACTGAGTATAACTAGATATAACTCAAATACATGCCAAGAAGTAGGTTAGGGTGCCTATATGACTTCAGTTAGGTGAGATTAACTAAACTAAGTCACCAAAAGTAGGTGGAGGTTCCTTTAATCACTCCAATTAAGTGAAATTAACCAAAAAATAGGCTAATTGATGAGGAAGGTGCCTTTGCAGCTCCAGTTTAACTGAAAGGTTGGTGAAACAACCTTTAGTTAATGAATGGGGTGCATATGTCATGCAGATCAACCTAGTTTTTCTCCTATACTGAAGGAGGAGGCTTAGTTAGTCTCCCTGATTGAGAGAGAAGACTCAGTTAGGCTCCCTGATTCAAGGAAGAGATTTAGTTGATGATGCAGTCACATATTCGAGTCAAGAACTTAGGATAAGTGGTAAATTAGGTCAAATAATCCAAATAATAATGTGTGGTTGTATAATGAATCCAACAACATTTCCTTGCAAACTCCTTAACATATTTGAATATTGTAGGACACCATAGTCCTATTTGTAACACCTTTCTACTTGAATATTTTCTGCCAACATGACCTCCTGTAACTCCAACATAACGTTCCCATAGAGTACTTTAATGGTCATGGTATAGTATGCATCTGGGCAAGATGCCACCAATCACTAGGTTATGTAGTTGTTGTTGTATTTTGTGTAAATATGTTGGTGTTTGATAATTAATTATTTAAGTGTTAAAATACTAAATACTTGAAATTAATGAAACATTCATACACATAAACATTCAACCATAACACCATATGTACCATGGAGAAAATTCTCAAAATAACGAGGATGAAAAAACACATCAAATAATCTCAGTATACTTATGATAGATCGCAGAGAATGTCTTTTACAATAGAAGATAAGGGAAAAAAAACACCCCAAGTGTAGATATAGAGCACTAAATAAGAGAGATAAATTTTATTAACTTTTAATGTGTTCAACACATAAATAAATAGAAAGAATCAATTCCATGTAAGCTATAGAGAATCATTACATGGGGAACAGTGCATCAGATGCAGAAATAGGGAATTTCCTTCCTTGAGAATTGTGGTGTGCTTTGATTTATTCAATCTCATATTAACATAATTGTGCAATGCATTTCATCTTTGACATTAAAGCATGCGCAAATTACTTCATGATGAAATCATCTTCTAACTAATTACATAACCACTTAGTTAGGATTCTAACTCAAGTGTCATCATGCAATTGCTTTATCTTTGTTCTCTATGCATTTATATTTACCTCTTATCTATTATTGCATGGTCAAAATGTGCTAACTTTATTTTATCTATCATATTAGATTATAATAAGAATATATGTCGGATGTTGTGATCAATATATACTACTCTCAGGCTAAATGATCATATGCTAATGTAATTCACTGTACAGGTGGTCAGCCTCTAAAGGAGACTTAATGGAAATCAGTTACCATGGTTAGTAATACATCACAAAACATTAATGCTTCAGAATTCAAATCATTTACCCCCATAATTGGAGATCCACCTCATGTGTACCTCTATAATTGGAGGTTTGGTTTAACACATGAGAATGTCACTTGACGCCACAAGTCTTGGTCGTTGTCCAACAAGAATTTACAACATCATCATTTTGATATATCAAAATATTCACCTTAACACATGAGGAATAACCTTTTACATTAAAGGCTTAGTCATTCTTGAGTCCAACCCAAGAATTCTACTCCAAGTTCCTGAGTCCAACTCAATCTTCCTACCTCAACACATTAGGCCTAATCCTGGCTACACAATATAAGCTTGGATAGTGACTCATGATGCTATAACTTTAATGATCCCTCTTATTGAGGGAGGAATTATCTACAACACCAATCTTGTCTCGAAAGTAGCTATAATTTTTCACTTACAAATTTTTTGTTAATACATCTCCAATATGCTCGACAGTAGCAATGTATTGACTCTTTCACCGCACCTTTTTGGACAATGTCACTCATGATGTGATACTTCATATCAATGTGTTTTGACTTATCATGAAACACATGGTTTTTTAGAAAGCTTGATCCATATTTGGTTGTCACAGTGAATGATTGTAGACTTAAGCTTTTACCCAGCAATTATCTTCTCTATCCAAACTGCTTCTTTGTAGGTAATAATATCCACAATACACTTTGCTTATGTAGTACTAGTCGTAATACACTTTTCTTCTATAGTACTTGTTGGTTTATCCCACAATACTGAGAGGTTGGGGGTGAATCAATATTGACTCTTAATAAATAAAACACACAATAATCAACTATTAAAACACAGTTTTTATGATGGAAACCTCAAAGAGAAAACCACCAACAAAAACTCATTAATAAGATGAATTTTACAAAATTGTTTATCTGCTACTACAGAAAGGATGTAGAAACACACCCTAGGTTTTTCTTGCAACTATAGACTAGGATGCTACAACAACCCTATGATTTTCTTCTTTCTTCAACAAACAAGGATGCTACGACACCATGTTCTCTAGATATGACTGGAAGGATGCTTCGACCCCCTACAGACCTATGACCTGCCCTAGCACCACCCTGCCACCCTAGATTGATGTTCTCAGTATTTTAGAATAGTTTAAAAACTATCCACTTTGGACTCTATAGTACTTACTAACAGAGACACTTAATTCTATACACATTCATTCAATAAATACCCTTTACCTATTTCTTATCAACACATCTCTCCATAGCTTCGCTCTTTCATTTTGGATCGTGATTATTTACTCACAGACATACCTCTTCATCATATACACATTCAATCGTTGCATCATTTAATTGTTAAATTTCAGAAAATGCACCATTTCGTTCTTCTGACGGCTCATAATTCATTTATGTATCCCTATTTATCGTTTTCTGGTGATTTCATAATCGTCTTCTGCAGATACAATCCGGAGCATTGATCTTCATCGGGCTTCTCCATGACCAGCGATATTTAGATTGTGGGATGCAGGATGTGGGATGTAACCTTTCCCAAAATCGTATCTTGACTTTCCACACACTTCTTTACACACTTCTTTTTTCGAACCGTTGATTGGTTTTAGTGGAACTAACTTCAGCCTTTGTTATTATGCTGATTTTATCCTGCCACCATATCTTTAACTTTAATGAATAGTTTTGATGTCAATGACAATCATTTTACTAAAAAATATCCCCCTTTTTCATTGATGGAACAATATTTAATCATTCTCCCCCTTTGACACCAATGACAAAGAAACCTCTCTGTCTGATAGCTCCCCCTCTCATCATATCTCCCCCTGAATTTTACGCTTTCTCCTCTTAGTGATTTTGTAAAGGAATTACTCCCATCTTCTATCTAAGATGCTCAAAGGCTTCCTTAGGTAGTGGTTTGGTGAAAATGTCAGGAATCTATTCTTTTGTGTCAATGTATTCTAATCTGCCAGCTTTTTGAGATACCTGTTCTCCTAGATAGTGATACTTAATTGGCATTTTTTTTGTCTTAGAATGAATGATAGGATTTTTAGACATATTTATAGCATTGGTGTTATCACACTTGATCGCTATTGAATCTTCATATTTTATAAGCAGATCTTCTAGGGTTTGTTTCATCCAAATAACATGAGTGCAGCATGATGTGGTAGTATTATATTCTACTTCTATTGTAGAGAGTGAAATGGAGGATTTTTTTTTACTTGACCATGATACTAAACAATTTCCTAGAAAGAATGTTGCTCCACTAGTACTTTTTGGATCATCAACACTTCCTGCCCAATCTGCATCGGTAAACGCTTTCAAGGTAAAGTCTTGTCCTTTTGGATACCATAAACCATACTCCATGGTACTTTTTAGATATTTAAAAATCCTTTTTACTATTGCTACATGTGTTTCTTTGGGATCTAACTAGAATCTAGCCACCAATCCAACAGCTTGAATCACATCTGGTCTCGTGGGTATCACATATAGTAGATTGCCAATCATGGATCTAAACATGGTATAATCTACTTCCAGAGATTCATCATCCTTACTTAACTTGCAGCCAGTGACCATAGGAGTACCAACATGTTTGGAATATTCCATTTTAAAAAATTTCATCATATCTTTGATGTACTTAGTTTGAGAGATGAAAATTCCTTCGTGTGTTTGGTATACTTGCAATCCCAAAAAGAATGTCAATTCACCCAACATTGACATTTAGAATTCTTTCTTCATTTTAGAGGCAAATTCTACACTTAGGGTTTTAAGATTGCTTCCAAAAATGATATCATCCACATAGACAACAACAATAATCATATTTTTATCTTTGATTTTTAGGTAAATATTACTTTCAGTGAATCCTCTTTTAAAACCTTGTTGTTTCAAGTAACTATCTAGTCATGAAAACCATGCTCTTGGAGCTTGTTTGAGACCATAGAGTGCCTTTTTTCAGTTTACAGACATAATCTTTGTTTTAGACAAGAGAAACCCTTCAGGTTGTTCAATGCAAACTTCTTCTTCTAGTTTCCATTCAGGAATGCAGACTTGACATCCATTTCATATACTTTGAAATTTTTATGGCATGACCTTGCTAAAAACATTCCAATTGCTTCAAGTCGTGCTACATGAGCATAAGTTTATTCAAAATAAATACCTTCCACTTGGGAATACCCCTTACAAACCAATCTTTCTTTGTTCATTATTACTTGTCCATCTTGATTGAACTTGTTTTTGAAAATCCATTTGGTTTCTACAATGTTCTTTTCTTTAGGTCTTGGGACAAGTTCCCAGGTCTCATTTTTCTCAATCTAATCTTGTTCTTGATTCATGGATTTGACCCATTCATCACTTTTGTTGTCTTTTGTAAAGTTATTGGGTTCTACTATTGAGAGTAGGGCTTGTTCAACAGTTAGTAGTTGTCTTCTTATTTTGACTCCATCTTTTTTATCACCCATAATCTGTGACTCGGGATGATACTTTTGTATCCTTCTAGATGGATTTTTAGTGTCAGGTCCAGGGAATTCTTCTTCATCTTCATGTGTATATTCCTCCTCCTTGTATTTTTCTTTGTTATGAATGGTCTTGTCCCTTTGCAATTATTTTATCTTGTCATCACATTTATTTTCAATACTATCAAGCGTTTTCTCTTTCCGTAGTTTTACATCATCTACTTTTACATCAGCACTTTCTACAATTTTATGTAACCTTTTATTGAAATGGTTAAGAGCATTTGTTTCCTCTTAAGAGGTCACAGGTTCAAATCCATAAGGGGTAGTGTATGTACACCTCTGTAGACTTTAGCAGTTAAATCGCTGCGCAGAGGGGGGTCCCTTGTCCCACAAACAAGGGGGTCTCATAAACCAATTTGGTGTCTCACTTGGCGGTGACCTTAAAAATAGATTATTATTATTATTATTCATTTTTGGTTGATGAATGTCATAGAAATATTCCTTCATCAGTCCTAGAGTCAAACTTTCCAAGGTCATCCTCATTTCTTTTGATGTAACAACTATTGCCAAACACTTTAAAATATTTGACTGAAGCTAGTCTTCCATACCACAATTCATAGGGGATATTACCCTTATTTACTCTGATTTTCCCTATGTTAAGTGTGTAGAAATATGTGTATACAAATTCTCTCCAAACTGAATCTGATAGTTTTTCTTCATTAAGCATTGTTTTGGCAACTTCTTGGACTTTTATTTTTTTTCCTTTCAACAACCCCATTCTGCTGAGGAGTTTTCGCAACTGAACAATTGTCTCTTAATTCCATGATCTTCGCAAAATTCATTGAATACATTGGAAGTAAATTCTCCCCCATTATCTTATCTAAGACACTTTATTTTCATACCAAACTCATTTTTAGCCATTGCCTTGAAGATTTTAATTTTTTCAAAGGCTTCTGATTTTTCTTTCAGAAATTCCACCCAGGTCATCCTTGTGTAATAATCAATGAGAAACATGAATTAGTGATATCCTTGCATACTTTTAGTTCTGGTTGGTCCAAAAAGGTTTTTGTGTATTATTTCCAGAGGGTGTGAGGTCATATGTTCTTTTATGTTAAAACTGGCTTTGGTTTGCTTCCCATGTTGACAATGGCTACAAATAGATTTTAGAGGAACTATAATTTGAGGTAGATCTCTTACTCCTTCCTTCATGTTTATTTTGGAAATATTGTCAAAAATTAAATGTCCCAACCTTTTGTGCCATAACCAAATTTCATATACCATACTTAAATAGCCTTGTTTTTCATTTTCCAATATGTATACATTGTTTATATTTCTCATAGCAATGCCAACAACCTTTTCTGATTTCTTATTCTTGATTTCACATTTTTCTAAGTCAAAGATACAAATGTGTCCTTGGTCGCATGTTTGACTTACATTGAGAAGATTAGGCTTGATTTTTTCAACTAGCAAAATATTTTCTTCTTTGATCTTGCTATTAACAGCAATTGTTCCCTTGCCGATTATTTTATAGGATAGGATGTCTCCAAAAGTGAATTTTCTCTTATTATTTTTTAGTGTTATGAATATGCTTGGGTCAACAGTCATATGTTTTGAACAACCACTGTCTAAGTGCCATAAGTTTTGGCTTTTGGTTGCACATAAAACAATCATGGAAGTTTCCTTTTCTTCCTTTTCTTTCCAATATCTCTTTTGTTTGGTGTTCTGATATTTGATTCCAATAGTATTTCTTGTAGGAGTCTTCATCTTACAATCTCTTTCCATATGTCCATGGTTATTACACTTATAACATCCTATGTCATTTTTTTGGAGTAGTGTAAAAAGATTCTTATTTCCCTTTGACTTATTACTTGATGACTTCTTCTTGCATTCAGAAACCCTTCTTTGAGTTGTGCAATTTAATGCTTTATGACCAAAATTATTACAAGAATAGTAGTGACCTAAGAAGGTCTGTAGATATCTATTTAGTCTCTTTGGTGCTATATTATTTCTATTTTTATCCTGAGAAATTAATCATGCTTTCTTGCTTCCTTTCTTCATAGCTGGAGTCTTTAGTACTTCAGCATAGCTTTCTTACTTCCTTCTTGATTGGTGACAGGAAAACTCTTTGGCTTATTTTCTTTAATGAACCCCAGTTCAGATGTATCACTTGATGGTCTTTGGCTACTCAAAATTTCATCTATAATCCTTAGCTATTCTCAAACTTTGTCTTGAATTGCATGATTTCTTCTGCAAGCTTTTCATACTCTTGTATTCTTCTTTTGAGTTGTATATTTAGGTCCTCGTTAACCTTTTTGGCATCTAGAAGTTGAGCTTCCAACTGAGTGATGATAATATTTGACTATCTGTTATTTTTCCTACATTTCTCAAGTTCTTCAAGGGTGCTAACAAGTTCAGCTCTTAGGTCTACTTCTCCTTCTATATCTGAGTCACTATTTGAGGCTTGAGTATCTAGACCCATAAATAAAAATTTAGTTTCTTCAACTTCACTTCCATCTGAATCTTCACTGTCTTCTATGGTGTACACAATTTTTCTTTTCTCATAAGGTTTTTTCTTATTTCCTAGTTTACCCCTTTTGAATTTTGAAGTTTCCTTTTCTCCATTCTCATCTTGTATAGTGTAGGAAACAATTAAAAATGTCCAATCCTTCCACAATTAAAACATTTTAAAGGTAAATTACCCTTGTATTTTTCAGTCCCTCTCTCAAGTTTATTAATGAAAAAGGCTTCCTCATCATTTGGGTTTTCTGATTGATTTTTTTAAGGAGGCTTTAAAAGGTGCTTACCCTTTTGAAGATCCATTTTGTCTTTTTCTCATCTCATATGCAATGAGAATTCCATGTATCTCATCCATTGTTACCTTTTTAAGATCATCTCGTTCTTCCAAGGTGGATACCTTTGGGTTATACCTCATTGGTAATGTTCTTAGTACCTTGCTTACCACTTCCTTTTCTTTTAATTTTCCTACAATCCCTCTGGTCGCTTTAGCAACTTCATCTACACAAAGAAGGTATTCACCAATATTCTCTTCTTCTTTAATTTTAAGACTTTCAAACTAACCTTTATATGTTTGAAGTTTGGACTCTTTCAACTTAGATTCTCCTTCATAGATTATTTTCAACTTGTCCCAAGCTTGTTTGGTAGATGTGCATTGTATAACTTTAGTAAATGCCAAGTGTGTTAAACCACTTAAGATTGCATTTAAGGATTTGTAATTACCTTCATATTCCCCTAGTTCAACTGTGTCTATAGAGTATCATTTTCCTATTTTAAGTTCCTTTTTAGTTGCTGCCCAAACTTTCCATCCTAGGGACATCAGATGGCACCTCATTCTAACACTCCAATATGCATAATTTTCTCTGGTAAATAGTGGAGGTTTTTTAGTGGCCAATCCTTCTTGTTGACCCATTGTGTTTTTGAATGGGATATTCCTTCCATTGGTTAATATGTTGTGAAGGAATATTCTCTGATACCAATTGTTTGTTTATCCCACAATACTGAGAAGTAGGGCGAATCAGCATTGACTCTTAATAAATAAAAAACACAATAAAAAACAATTAAAACACGTTTTTTATCGTGGAAACCTCAAATAGAAAACCACCAACACAAACTCATTAATAAGATGAATTTTACAAAATTGTTTATCTGATACTATGGAAAGGATGCAAAAACACACCCTAGGTTTTTCCTGCAACTACAGACTAGGATGCTACAACAACCCTATAGTTTTCTATCTACTTCAACAGACAAGGATGCTATGTTATCTTGTTCTCCAGCTCCGGCTGCAAGGAGGCTTCCACCCACTGCAGACCTGTGTCCTACCCTAGAACCACCTTGCCACTCTAGACTAATTTTCTCATTGTTTTAGAACAGTTGAAACTCTATCCACTTTGGACTCTATTAGACTTACTAATAGAGACACTTCATTCTATATACATTCATTCAATAAATACCCTTTACCTATTTCTTATCAATGCATCTCTCCATAGCTACGCTCTTTCGTTTTGGATCTTGATTGTTTACTTACAAACATACCTATTCATCATCTACTCGTTCAACTATCACATCATTTCATCGTTAAGTTTCAGCAAATGCACCATTTCGTTCTTCTCCCAATTCATAATTCATTTCCGCAGCATTGTTTATCATTTTCTAGTGCTTCCATAATCTTCTTCAGCAAATACAATCTGGACCGTTGATCTTATGTCTGAATATCTCTACATTGTTGATCTAATCTACATATTTCCTCTTGAAATCATATTTCTGCACCAAGTTTTTGTTCCAATAATTCCCCACCACTGATCTTCATCGGGCTTCTCCATGAGCATCAATCTTCAGATTGAAGGATGCGGGATGTAACTTTTCCAAAAATCGTATCTTGACTTTCCGAAAACTTCTTTCTAGACTTCTTTTTCTGAACTGTTGATCTTTTTTGGTGAAACTAACTTTAGTCGTTCGATCTCTCCAGATTGTGGGATGTGAGATATGGGATGCGGGATGTAACATTTCCTCAAATTGTATCTCAACTTCCCGCAAGATCGTTTCTCCAAGCTCCTTCTTGCAAGCTCCTTCCTGCAAGCTCCTTTTCACAAGCTCCTTCTGCACCGTCGATATCTTGAAGAGTCTTTTTGGACCTTTGATATTCCATATTGTGGGTTGCAGGTTGCGGGTTCACAAAATATTTAAACTTTACTTCTGTGATTCCCTTTCTGCATTTTTCTTCTGCACCGTCGATCTCTTTTAGTGGAAATAATCTAATCTTTTTGATCTTGATATTTTGCGGAACTTTGGATTTTCTTCCTAACTGTCGAAATTAATCCTTAACCGTCAAATCTAGTGTTGGACAAATATAAGTCACCTGATCTTGATTGTTGCGAAACTTCGTACTTCCACTTTTATTTTCTAGGATGGATCCTTAGCCACTGGATCTAGGGTAGGACTAACCTCTGCCATCCAATCTTAGTCCTTCACACAAATTTATCACTTTGAATGTGTTTAACCTCTATGTTAGTTCATTCAACAAAAACATTCTGATCCATCGATTTACTTGTAGGATGATCAATCTTAGTCGTTCAACTTGCTACAAGGTTATTCATTTGTTATTCAACATGTAACCTCTAACATTGTTATTCCTTTGTTATTATGTTGATTCCAGCCTGCCACCATATCTTTAACTTATGTTAACAGTTTTGACATTAATGACAACCATTTTAATCAACAGTAGTAACCGCAATACACTTCCACTCCAATTGGAGTTGGCATAACCAGGTAAATTTTCCTCACCATTGGAGGATTATCTAAGATCATCAGAAATAATACCCTGATAGTACCTAAGCACATGCTTAATGTCCATGTCTATTCTCAAACATTATCTGAATCACAACATAACATGTAACAATTCTACTATGTATCAAGTACATTAAGGGATCAATGAGCTACCTATACTTGGTAACATCTATTGGATCGAATCTAGAATATGAATCATTGTAGTTTCTTTAAACTAAAAACCATAGGAGTAGTCTTGTATTTGCAATCAATCATACCAAACCTTTACAACACATCAATTGTGTGATTTCTTTGCAAAAATTAAAATCTCATATTTCCTTTTCCAACTTCAAGAAAGTAGTGCATTAGAATCAAGTATTTTAACTCAAAAGTGATCTCCCTCTAGCACCAAACTATTTATTGTTTATTTCCATTAAGAAACAAAACATAAACATAGAGATCAATATCAATTTTTGGTTGTTCACAATATTGAAGTACATGTTTGGGATCAATTTCAATACTTTTTTTAGTTTATATACATGGGCTTCTTCCCATAAACTAAAAACCCCCTAGTTTGTTGTTTGCAAACCTCTTCCTCATCCTCACTATTGAGGATGGAAGTATTCACATCTATTTTGTGAAGTTCCCATCCTAGAACAGATTCCAGTGAGATCATAGCTTGAATAGTGGTGTACCTAACCACATGAGAGAATGTTTCATTTATGCCTCCGGGCAACAAATCTAGCTTTATACTTTTCAATACTGTCATCGACACCATGCTTTATCTTATAAATCCATCTGGAAATTACTATGGACTTCCCTTTAGGTTTAGTAACAACTTCCTAAACATCATTCTTCATAATAGACTTGTATTCCTCTACTATTTCATATCTCCAAAATTTCTACTTAGTATAATATTCATAGGTGGAAGGTTGTAAATCACTTGATGTGACTTATCTATGCAGCATACCATGAATATATATCAAGTTTATTTGTTAATTGTACAACATCATGAGTCATTATTTGGACTTGTGAATAATATCAATTCAAACTTGTGAGTAATATCAAGTCCTATATATTCTCATATAATTGAGGTGGTGATATTTAAAGTCTTCTGAGTAATATCAAGACTGAAGACTTGTGGGTAATATCAAGCCAATGATTCTCATGTGGTCATCCAGAGAGTGGGTACCCTTGAGGTGGGCCTCTAGTTATAGAGGAGAAATGATTTGCATATTGAAGCATAGATTTTATGCGATGTATTACTAACCATGGCCACGTATTTCTATTATGTTTCCTTTAGAGATTGTCTACCTCTAGAGTGAATACTTTAGTAATGAATATATGGTCCAACAATAATATGATATAATCATAACATGTGATAATTCTTATAAGTATAATATGATATGATGAATTAATGTTAACACATATAGACCATGCAATAAAGATAAAAAGATAAGAAATAAAAGAGGTAATGCATATATAATTTGAATTGTCAATATAATGACTAAAGTGAACTCAAATTACCAATCTTCAGTTAAATATTTAGTGGATGTGATGAAGTATATATCAGTTAAATATTGTAAGCTTAAGTTAAATTTACAATGTGTACTTCAGTTATAAATATCTAGTTAAATAAAGAACTCATAGTGACCACTATAAGTAAATCAATCAACATGATTCATTTAATAATTGTTAACTAACTGTTGAATAAATATAGAACAATTAATTAAAGTAATTTGCAATAATTAAACACTTTAGTTAAACTAAAAGACGACACTTAAGTTAATCAAAATATGTCACTTCAGGTAATAAAGTGTATTGAATGATGGCACCTGAGTTAAATCACAATAACACTTAAGTTATGATGTTAACTAAGTGTGCATACATCCAGTTAAATGTTGAGTTTACTCTCATGTCGGTTAATAATTAGTTAATGTCAAAGAGGAAAGGTGTAACACCCTGGTTTTGACCCCATGGTATTGAAATTGTACATGATGTATATATTGTATTGAAATCATGGCAAGGAGCTCAAGGCCAAGGCCCTACCATTGATTTCATGTTTTGCATATTTATGACCAAGGTTGATGCCAATGAATATAGTGCTAAGTCAAGCACAACACATTTTGAAGTCGTCATGTAAATATGAAATTTAATAAAATACCACAGCTAGTTATGCAATGCAATGTAAGAGATGGGGGCATGATTTCACAAGAAATAGGGAGGGGAACTATTCAAACTCTTGAGCCAATAGGATGAGACCAGATGTCAGTGGGGAAACCCATAAACCCGTAGCTACATTTTTGTCCTCTATCCTCAATCATTCAATTCTTCCAGAAGAGCGGTTGAGGTAGTTAATGCCTTGGGTAGAGCAAGGCATGGCAGTCGGTTTTGTGACTCAGCTTTCATGTAGCCTACATCCTGCAACCTGCAGTCTGTGAAGATCTGTTCTTGATTTTGAAGCAAGTAGGCATGTGGATGTATCCCATTCCATCTTTACCTCAATCATGAGAATGTTTTTTTGTTGTTCGGGGGTTGTGGTTAATTATTCTTCCCTATCCCGTAGTCGTGATTGTTCTGGTGGTTCATTGTTCACTATCTCGAGTCACGGAATGGGTTGTTCTACAAGTATTTTCCTTTTGCAAGACCTTGGTTGATGGGTTAAAATGTTATTCTGAACTACAAAGTGGTATGAAACCCTATTTCTCTGTGTTACGAAGTGGAGTTTATTTTGTTGTGTCTCCTTGTGGTTGTTGTTATGTGAAACCTGGTTTAGGTATGAACTGTATGCAATACTTAAGAATGGAAGAGACACCGAATGGGATTGATAAACCTAGTGCAGAGAGGAACCTAATGAAAACATAAGAGTGGCTGGTGAATCTTCTATGCAGAAGGGGATGCTTCCTTGTGTTGGGTGTGTAGGTATTGTGGATGCTAGGATAGATAAATCTTTTGGAGATGTCCCTAGCTCTTGAATGAGACACTAGCTTAGCCATTCTTCCTTTCCACTACCTTAGCAACCTGAGAAACCTAATGGTAGTTGGATTGGCTATGTCTTGATGTGAATTTGGCCATGTTTGATCCTTGGATGCACATCTTGATAAACCCAACTGTGAATGTTGGATTGGATGAGTAGCCTGATAAACCCAAAAGTGATATGGTTTGGTTGTGTATCCTGATAAACCCATATGATGGCTTCGGTGGTCCTTAATGTGAATGTTTGCTTGACTTTGTGTAGTCTGATAAACCCAACTATTAACTGGCTTGGCTATGTAGGATGATAAACCTAGTAGTGTATTGGATATATTGTTTGTTGTTACACCAAAATATTGTCACCATCATGTTATGAGATAGGTATTCCCTTGTCTCCTCCAATCCCTCAAAATTTTCCCTAGAGAAATGATAGAAGAAAATTATCCCCTCGTAATTTTTCCTTGTTTTGAGCTGGTAACGATCTTTCCCCATTAAAAAAAGCATTACCTAAGTAAACAACACTCCTGATACATGAGAAAACAGTGGTGCCACTGCCTCTATCCTTACTGCAAGAAGAGTTACCTCCTTAACACCTCCTGTTTGTTTCATTAAAGGAGCAGTGCTTGATTTTTCAAGGAAAAAAGAGAAGATTCGAGAGGCTTCTCGAATATTTCCTCCATGGAGCCTCATCCCTATGGTTTAGGACTACCTAGAGCTCGAGATCCTTCATTTTTGGATCTTCTCTCCACCTCACCCATGAGTTCCTCAACCATACCTATCCTCCCATGCCTTTAAATACTGGCTCATCCCCCATGGGAGGGAGGAGCAAGAATTGTGTTGCATACCCACACTGTGCCAAAACAATTCTTGAGTATTTAGAGGCAAGGTGAAGCTAGAGGAAAAAGGGCTATTGGATGGGACTCTCAACACTAAGGCATCAAGGTTGTAGTATTTCTAATTAATATTAATAAAGAATGTTTTTTCTTTCCCATATATGATGTATCATGTGTATGCATTGCTTGACTCCTTGGTCACAAGCATAGATCCAGTTTTGATATCTTGTATGCTATCACTTTTTATTGTTGTCTTCTATTTTTGCATGTAAATAGAGGAAAAAACTTCAAGGATAGCAAAGACATCCATTAATAGAAGAATCATGGTAGTCCATGCAAGTGTTTAAATAGATATAGGGAAAGTATGACAATTCGTGTTACTCATTTGTTTTAGATTTGAACCATTCAGATTAGAGGAACAAATCTTTCCTGTAAGAGGTGCAATATTTCTAGAAACACCAGCAGCCTAATAAACCCAAATGTTTGTTGTCTTGGGTGGGCAGTTTGATAAACTAAACTAAAGGTTGGCTTGACTGTGTGTGATATGATCTAGTTATGTGTGAGTCTGTGTTTCCCTAGTTCCTTGTGGAAGTCATTCCCAGCTCGAGGGTGGCAATTGTGTTGAGATATTAATGAACACAACTAACCTATGGTTGGGAGGAACATTGCAGTGACATAGCTAGTTGTGGGACAGCTTCATCTTCAAGATAAGTATTCTCAGTTATTCTTATTTATGCAACGTATTTTCTTATGAATGAATTGAATATGATGAATGCTTGCTAATGATTTCAGTAGAGTTTACCATTGTTCAATGTTCCTACATTTACATCTTATATTCCTTGTATGTTGCAATGTATTTTGATTATGATCATGGAGGATAGAAGCCTAGTTACAGAGTCAGGAGGCATCTAACTTAATCATTTCTGCACTTTGCAATCCACTTGCGGAAGACGGAAGGGGGAATGTGGAGGAGATAAGTTGGAAAAAGGAAGAATGTTGGTCTCTGTAGCCCGAAATTAGTTTGCAAAAGGAAGAAGTCAAAAATGGAAAAAGATCCGAATATTCTAAGGAAAAAGTGTGTTTTCCGCACTCCAGAATCTTCCTGCGGAAGGTGGGAGGTGGAAAATGGGAAAAAGGTTAAGGAATTTTTATTTTTTTTCTGATCTCTGAGATCTTCCCACGGAGTGTGGAAGGTGGAAAGAAGAAAGTGAACAATTCAAGGTATCGATTTGTTGGTTTTTTGATTCCAAGTTTTGTGGCAGAAGTCAGAAAGCCAGAATGCAAAAGGAGAAATGTAGCTGAATGATCATGTCGAATGTTGAGTTTCTGATTCCTGGATTCCATAGTGGAAGGAGGAAGGGAGGAAGGTAGAAGGTGGAAGGATAGTGCAGAAAGGTCAAGTTCGGTGTGGAACTAACCTTTCCAGTTACAGAGTGGATCTATTGATGGAATAACAACTTTTACAATGATTTTTATGCTTAAACATGAGTTTTAAAGGATGGAAATGACCCTTGACTAGGTTGAAAGATATAGTAAAGAGAAATCTTATAGTATTCTGCATATCAGTCAGGTGTGTGGGCATTAGTTTCATGGACATCATGGTATATCAGATTAGCGGGTACACTACAATGTGGTATCATATTGGGAATAGCAGTCACATTTATCCTTGTAGGCGGGAGGGAATGTGACATTGTTGTATCAGAGCTAAAGGTTACAACATTGGGCCTAGATGGGCGAAGAGAATAGCTTTTAGAGCTATTGGTTACAACATTAAGCCTAAATGGGTGAAGTTTAATAGTTGCAGAGAAAAATCTCCAGCAAGACAGAGTGCTAAAACGCTCAATCTAACTGAACCAACCAATTTCTCAAGTAGCGCTCGTTAAAGAGTGGACATCAAATTGATGGTAAACCCAATTACATAAAAATTTTACACCCGACCTCTATGATTAACTCACATGCTATTCAATTAGCGAAATGAACTAACAACTTTTGGATCTGGATCAACTATGGACCTCAAATAAATTAAAGCGGTTTTCATGAAATATCACGGACATCAAAATTTTCTTTGTCCGCACTAGTTCTCCCAGTGAGATCACTGTAAGTCATTGATCTCCTTAAGGAACAACCTTGTCTGTTGATCTTAAATCTCCTTCGTGGCAATTAGTTCCCATTTTCACAACTTAGCTCCCTTTTATCCTCCTCGTTCTTATATTTACGAAATTCATTTTGGTTGTAGATCTAGTTCTACCATGATCTCGGCCGTCCACAACTACAATGAATAGTCGATAAGTGATTTTTAAATTTTGAGATTATCACACAGCTAACAATGGTGTTTATTAACACATTTTACAGAGTCAGTGTGCAGTTGGGAAAATTTGGTTTGTGGCTTGGCCATGAGAACCTACGACATGAATGATGCACATGACCTCTATGGGCTCAAGGTAGATGCCATGGGTGAGAACATTCAAGTTGGAAATGCTGAAACGGAGTCCAATCGAAGAAGATATCAAGAGTTTCCCTCATATATTGCAGCCACCATGAGAATCCTAAGGGTGGAGATGCAAAGTTACAAGGAAGACAATGAATGAATGATTAAAGCTCAGGAAGAGAAGAATCAGCTAAATGCAACCATGCTGGAGAGCTTGACAGACATCCAAAGGAAGATGAAATATGGGCATCGAGAAGTAAATCCACAAGGAAGTAGGAGCAGTTCCAGAGGAAGAAAGAGGCCTTTTAGTGGATCATATGACTCTGAAGGATCCACTGGGGGTTGAATCTCTGCATCTCACTGAAGTAAGAGGAAGATGCATTACCAGAACAGTTCTCATGATGAATTTAATAAAGCAAGGCCTCCTACCTTTAATGGTGAGGTAAATACTGGTCAAGAAGAAGAAGCTTGGCTTCTTGGGAA
Organism: Pseudotsuga menziesii; assembly: GCA_001517045.1. NCBI lineage: Eukaryota > Viridiplantae > Streptophyta > Pinopsida > Pinales > Pinaceae > Pseudotsuga > Pseudotsuga menziesii. The sequence continues at coordinate 122,335 of LPNX010060475.1, read as the reverse complement.
ATATGAAGGAAAGAGTAGCCATCTTCAATATGAATGGAAGAGCATCTATATGGTCAGAACACCTCAAGAAAGTGATGAAGATAAATGATAGAAAGATCACGTGGAAGCAGTTCAAGAAGTATTTGAAGCAGAAGTAGCTCTATGACAGGTACTATGATGATACGATCAAAGAGTTCCATGAGCTTAGATTGGGCCAGCTGACCATGGAGGAATATGCAAACAAATTCTTGGAGATGTTGAGGTATGTCAGATACATCAAGGATGATAAAGTGAAAATCCATCATTTTCTGAGTGGGATACCTCAGTCATACAAAGAAATAATTGAGTTTGATGAACCTAGAACTCTAGAAGAGGTTATAAGGAAGGCCAAGTATTTCTATGATCATAACAAAGGAAAAATGGATATCCATAAGGCATGGAAGGACACGAAGAATGAGAAGTTTGACCAAAGGAAGAAAGGTTTCAAACCTCCTCACCTATGAAATCAGCAAAGGCAGCCATCGCAATCTATGACTAAGCCATCCAGAGTGATGGAAGACAGGCCAAGAGATCCAAAGGAGATCAAAGAACCTCTCCAATGTTGGAGATGTGGAGAAAACCACATGCATAGGAACTGTCGGCTTGAGAATGGGTATGTAAGGAAAGATCACAACATCCAGGAGCTTAAATGGTGGGTCAAGTAGTAAGGAATGTCCATAGAAACTATGCAGTTCCTAAGGACCGTCAGGAATATCACCAGTCAATTGTGGTTGAAGTTGTAGGTAAGATTGCTGAGCAATATGTTTCTTTTTTGATTGAACCTAGATCTACTCACAGTTATATTACTCCTAGAATTGTTGATATTTGTTCTTTTAAGAAGTTAAACCATAGCAAATAATTAGTTCAACTAGCCACTGAAATCAAGAGAAAATTTAGTGAAGTGGCAGACAAATGTCCATTAGTCATGGATGAGTTAACCACCTATACAGACTTGAATGTTCTGCCACTTGGTTCATATGATATTCTCATTGGAATGGACTGGTTAGAAGTGCACAAAGTTAAGCTTGATTGTTATAATAATACTTTTGAATTCTTGGATGAAGAAGGGAACCCAAGGGTTGTAAGAGGCATTCCAAAGGTGATTTCTGTTAGGTAGATTTCAGTAGTGTAGCTCAAGAAAATATGTAGGAAAGGATGTAGATTGTATGTAACCCATGTTTTGGAGGCAACAGATGATGAAACTCCTGGGTTGGAGGACTTTCATGTATTGCATGAATTCAAGGATATTTTCCTGGATGAAATTCCAGGACATCCTCCGAAGAGAGACATTGATTTTACAATCAACCTTGTTCCTAGAGCAGCACCAGTGTCCAAGACACCCTACATGATGAGCACATCATAGTTGCTAGAGTTGAAGATGCATCTCCAAGAGTTGTTGGAAAAGAAGTATATCATTCCAAGTGTGTCCCCTTGGGGAGCTCCAGTTTTGTTTGTGACAAAGAAAGATGGTACACTCAGGTTATGTATTGATTATAGACAATTGAACAAGGTCACTTTGAAGAATAAATACCCCTTACCTTGAATTGATGACCTTTTTTATCAAATGAGAGGAGGAAAGGTATTTTCAAAGATTGACTTGAGGTCTAGTTACCATCAGGTAAGAATCAGAGATGAAGATATTCATAAGACAACCTTCAGAAGAAGGTATGCACACTATGATTTTGTAGTGGTAGCATTTGGTCTCACAAATGCACCATCTACATTCACGTGTTTCATGAATAGTGTTTTTAGCAAGTATCTGGACAAGTTTGTTCATGTTTCCCTTGATGAAATTCTTATTTATTCCAAGATTGAAGAAGAGCATGAAGAACATTTGAGATTGAAATTTAAATTACAAAGGGAGCACAAGATGTATGCAAAGTTGAAAAAATGTGACTTTTATAAGGATAATGATTCATTATTTGGGTCACATTATATTAGATGAAGGAATATCTGTGGACCCTAAAAATATTGAGGCCATCATGAACTAACCAACCCCAATAAATGTGACAGATGTGAGATATTTTATAGGACTTGCAAGATAGCACAGGAGGTTCATTGAATGATTCTCCAAGTTTGCACATTAAATCACTTCTTTGAAAAAGAAAGGGGATAAAGTTTGAATGGACACCAAGATGTCAAGAAAGCATCCAGCAGTTGAAGAATATTCTTGCAAGTGCACCAATCTTGATGATTGTAGACCTAGAAAAAGACTTTGTGGTGTGTATTGATGCATGTAATTAAGGACTCAGAGGAGTTCTTATGCAAGACAACCACGTGGTATGTTATGAGTCAAGAAATTTGAAGGAACATGAGAAGAACTATGCTACTCATGATTTATAACTTGCAGCCATAGCACATGCTCTCAAGATGTGCATGCATTACTTAATGAGCAGAAAATTTGAGCTAACAAACCATTGTGGTCTAAAATATTTGTTTGATCAGCCAACTTTAAATGCTAGGAAAGCTAGATGGCTGGTGTGTTTGTGTTAGTTTGATTTGAAAATAAAACACATAAAAGGAGAAGAAAATAAAGTGGCTAATGCACTCAACAAGAAGTTGCATACATGTGGAATCTCTTAGTATTTTCCAACCAGATTTGAGACAACAGATTGTTAATCATACTATTGAGAATGAAATGTATGCACGAATAAGGGACAAGTTGCAGTAGCAAAGGATTGAAAATAAGTACGAGGGATATAAATTGGAAGAAGATGAACTTATTACTTATAATAACAAAATTTAAATTCCAAATGTAGCATACTTAAGGAGAATTGTTATGGATGAGATCCATCAACCTCCATATTCTGGTCACCCTGGATATCATAAGACAATTGCTACAGCCAGAAAGCAGTATTTTTGGATAGGAATGGAAAAGGATATTGCTGAGTATATTTCTAAGTGCATAAAATGTCATCAGGTGAAGGTTGAGCATCAACACCCAACAGGTTTATTAAATCCTTTTCCAGTCCGAGAATGAAAATGGAAAGTTATTTCCATGGATTTCAATATAGGATTTCCAATGACTTGGAGAAAACATGATTCCATCATGGTTGTGGTAGAAAAGATGACAAAGGAATCACATTTTATACTGGTACATTCCACATATAAGGCTAATTCCATTGCAAAAATATTCATGAAGGATATTTTCAGATTGCATGGATTGCCTAAGGAAATAATCTTTGACAGGGATACCAAGTTCACATCCAAGTTTTGGAAGGGTTTTTTTTCATATTTGGGTACCAAGATGAACTTTAGCACCTCCTATCAGTATCCTCAGGCTCATGGTCAAACAGAGAGAGTGAATCAGGTCCCTGAAGACATGCTTCCCATTTATGTGATGGACAAACCATTCAAGTGGGAAGATTATTTACACTTGGTATATTTTGCATATAACAATGGAAAACAAGCATCGCTGGGAATGAGTCCATATGAAGCTTTGTATGGGAGAAGGTGCAGGACACCAGTGACTTGGGATAATCCACTAAATAGGATTGTTCTTGGTACAAAATTTCTTAAGGAAATGGAGCAAGAGGTTGCAAATATTAAGCAGAACCTCAATGCAGCCCAAGATAGATAGAAGAGCTATGCATATAAGCATAAAGTGCATAGAGATTTCAGTGTTGGGGATCATGTTTACCTTTGAGTGAGGCCAAGGAAGAGTTCCTTGAATCTTGGAAGTTGTGCCAAGATGTCACCTAGATATTGTGGGACTTTTGAAGTGCTTGAAAGAATAGGGCCAATTGCATATAGAATTGAATTTCCTGCTAGCACTAGAGCTCATAATGTTTTTCATGTTTCTTTGCTGAAGAAATATGTACTTGATCCTAACCATGTGATAAATTGGGATGTGATTCAAGTGGAACCTGAGGGAGAGTTCTAAACCAAGCCATTGTGCATCCTCAACAGTAAGGTCACAGTCCTATGGAATCAAGCTATTGGACACGTAAAGGTGTAGTGGAAGCACTACGGTTTGGATGAGGCTATATGGCAGCTAGAGGATGCCATGCGATCGACACATCCAATTTTGTTCAATTTTGTAAAGCACTGAGGACAATGCTAATGAAGGGGGAGGGGAATGTAACACCTCAGTTTTGACCCCATGGTATTGAAATTGCACATAATGTATATATTGTATTGAAATCATGGCAAGGAGCTGAAGGCTAAGGTCTGACCATTTATTTCATGTTTTGTGTATCGATGATCAAGGTTGATGGTGATGGGTATAGTGCTAAGTCAAGAAAAACACATTTTGAAGTCATCATGTAAATATGTAATTTAATAAAATACCACAGCTAGCTATGCACTACAATGTAGGATATGGGGGCGTGATTTCACAAGGAATAGCGAGGGGAGTTAGTCAAACTCCTAAGCCAATAGGGTGAGACCATATGTCAATGGGGAAACCCATAAAATCTCAGCTGCATTTTTTTCCTCTGTGCTCAATCATTCAATTATTGTAGGAGAGTGGTTGAGGTAGTTATTGCCTTGGGTAGAGCAAGGAATGGCAGCCCGTTTCGTAACTGAGCTTTCCTGTATCCTACATCCTGCAGTCTGGGAAGCCGTGTTCTTACTTCTAAAGCAAGTAAGAATGTGGATGTGTGCTAGTACATATTTCCCCCATTTGGGAGAAGGTTTTGTTGGTTTCTAGGGGTTATGGTTAATTATTATTTTTATGTAAATTGAACCCAAGTAGTAGAACAATTTCACTCACAAAATTGCTAATCAAACATGCAAATTTACACACAAATGAGACTGAAATTGGAGCACAACACTCATCTGTATTGAATAAGTGTACAATAACCAACCTTATGAAGTCATAGTCTACTGCAATATATAATTACATGAGATATTCGAATGCATAAGGATGCCATTCGAAATAGTCAAAAAGTAAGCTTAGTAAATCTAGTCAAATCCCCCATAGGTGCATAAAGTAGTTTCCAAATCTACCTAGAGGCTCACAAATTGGAAAAGTAAATTAGAAAAGCTAATAAGTGATGGAAAGACAACTCATACATGCTTTTATTATGAGAAAATAATGGAGGATGATGAGGAAAAAAAACAAGTCAACTACACCTAGTCTTACTTTCCCTTTTGCCATAAATCTCAATAAAGCAAGCAACTTAGCAGAAAAAGCAGATATGTGCTAGGGAGGATTTGGAATAAAGTAGATATGCTAAATATGGATTCCAGGGGGTTTCCCAAGTGCTCCATGACCACGGGGGTGTCACCTAGGGACCAATATGATATCACATCCATTCATATTGGGGGGGTTAAAATTAAAAAATTAAAAATTAATATATTGGGGGTATATTAGGGGTAATTAGGGTTTTTTTTTAATATTTAAATATGCAATATGCTGGGGCACATTTTATTCAAATTTTTGGCCTGAGCCGTTCACGAGTCCTCCGAGCCTTGCCTGCGAGCTGTGCCGAGTCCTCCGAGCCTTGCCTGCGTGCCTGTACTTGCCTGCGAGCTGTGTCGAGTCCTCCGAGCCTTGCCTACGTGCCTATGCCTGCGAGCTGTGCCTGTGCCTGGGAGCTCATTTTCTGAGGAGCTCCTAAGGCCATTAGCAGAGGAAGGGAATGGTTATACCAAGATATGCTTCAGCAACAAAATCTTTGGTCTCGATGCTGCTCGTGTTGCAGAGAGAATCTTGATGGAAGTTCAGAGTAATCTGACTGATGTTGATCTTTCAGATTTCATCGTGGGAAGAGGTGAGGACGAGGCCCTTCAGGTAATGGCCATATTTTCATCCGTTTTACAAGGGTGTGTATTGAGGACCTTGAATCTTTCTGACAATGAACTGGGTAAGAAGGGCATTAGGGCTTTTGGGTCTCTGTTAAAATCTCAGAAAACATTGGAGGAACTGTATTTTATGAACAATGGTATCTATGTGGAGGCTGCTAGAGCCATCTGTGAGCTTCTTCCCTCCGTTGAGAGGCTTAGGGTTCTGCATTTCCATAATAATATAACAGGGGATGAAGGGGCAGAGGCGCTTTCAGGGCTTGTTAGGAACTGCACTGCGTTGGAGGATTTCAGATGCTCATCTACTAGGGTTTGTGCTGTGGGTGGTATAGCTCTAGCAGAAGCTCTAGGAGCAGGTGATAAATTGAAGAAGTTGGATTTAAGGGATAACATGTTTGGGAAGAAGTGCGGGGTTGCTTTGAGAAAATCCCTTTCAGGCCATTTGGGTCTCACAGAGGCTTACTTGAGCTATCTTGGTTTTCAGGATAAGGGACAATAGCTCTTGCCAACAGCCTCAAGAAAGGGGCTCCATCCCTCAAGGTTCTTGAGATGGAAGGAAATGAATTTACTGCTAAAGCAGCTCCAGCTTTGGCAGAGTGCCTTGGTTTGAAAGAAATGCTTACAAAGTTAGTTTTGTCAGAGAATGATCTCAAGGACGAGGGAACTGTTGTGATCTGCGGAGCACTTGTGGAAGGCCATGAGCATCTGAAGGAACTTGATTTGAGTTCAAATTTCATCAGCACAGAAGGGGCGAAGGTTGCAGCTGAGTCTATGATCAATAAGCCCGACTTTGATCTGCTGAATATTGATGGAAACTGTATTTCGGAAGAAGGAATTGTTGTTGTTAAAGATGTGCTGAGAAGAAGTGTCAAGGGTGTTTCTGTGCTTGGATATTTGGAAGATAATGATGCAGAGGGTGAAGGTGATGACTATGAGGGCGAGGATGGGGATGGGGATGAGGATGATGATGGAAATGAGAGCAGTGACAGTGATGGTGATTTAGAGGCCAAGCTTAAGGATCTGAAAAATGCAGTAGCACGGTGTATAATCTTGGCATACACATATAAGGACAAATTTGGGCCTTCATTTGCTGCGAAAGCTCTGATCGCCTGAAGGCAAACTTTCAAAGTTTTGGTTGCTGCAGATAAGTCCCATTATATTTAAATGATTAGAAATTCTATCCCCGGCTAAATGTTGTTTTCTGAATTAGAAATGTGATTTTGCAACATTTGGTTGCCCCAGCTTAAGTTCTGTTTCTTGTATTGCACGTTTACTTGTGTTTCAGTTAGAATTTATTTATCAAATTCTTCATCATTCCTAATGAAGATGTTTTTGGGTACTTTGAGGTCTTTTAAATATTTTGCTACCACAGCTTTAATATCTTTATTTGATGTGCTTCGGCAAAAGTATGAATGTTGCTATATTTTCACATTGGTATGCAATGTTCAAATTTTATATCTTGGCTTGACGTTATTTTTTTTCCTTATTTGAGTTAATGTGCTCGTTTATATCCAATTAGTCTGAAATGATTTTGATGTTCAAATTGAATGGACGGTCGATAGTGTAGATTTTAACACAAATGGTGGACGTATCTGGGACTGTGAGAATGGATTCTTCATTATCATGTGATATGTTCTAGACAAAATGATTTTCCATAGATGCGAAAGAAGTGTATTGGAGTTGAATATATTTGTGTAAACGTCCAATCAAAGAAGCCAGAGGCTCCAGATTTTGTCCGTAGCAGCTCCATGTTGCTTATTTGGAACACAGCTAAAATGTTCTTACCTATTTCCTGTCATTGAAGTGTTGTTTCCCTGTTTAAATTTCTTGGGATTTTTATTACCTGCTAATTTTACCAAATACATCATAACAAACTATTAAACATAATGCATGCTAATCTTAGGGAGGGGTGCTAGAAGTAGTGCACCTTTATTTTTGGGTCAAATTTGCCATTTGGACAGGCAAGAGGACTCCCACTGGGCAAGAGGACCCTCATCCCTGTTGAATTTTAACATGTATATGATATTTTCAACAAATTGCAGACTGTATTAGAGATAGGACTTGATATATTAACAGCACTAAGATAAATACAGTAGTCAATTAAGCATCACACAATTGAACACATGATTTTTCATGGTGAAACCTTTTAAGGACAAAAACCCCAAAGCATTAGTAATTCATCCTCTAAATGAGATGACTGAGTTTGTACATGAAAAGGGAATTTTTGTTCTCAAAACTCTGAGATGAATGTATAAATTATTTCCAAAACCAAAGTAGCCCTAGCAGGCTTACTTTTGCTACCTCTGATACCACGTGTGCTGTACTGTAATGTACCTTCTGCAACGTCAACTTGACTGCTGCTGCCTGTGACCACCGAGCTTGTTGATGCTGCCCACCGTGACCTTCATTGAGGCTGTAGCAGCCTCCTGCTAACCGTGGCCACCAAGGCTGTAACAGCCTACTACTGCTAGACGTGACCACCACTGGCTGGATCATCCTCCTACTGCTAACCCTAGCCACCACCGAGAGTACTGCTGCTGCCCTAGTCTCCACCAAACCTGCTGTTGCAGCTTGCTGCTGCTACCAAGCCTGCTGTAGCAGCCCTTATCACCACCGAGCCTACTGTAGCAACTTGCTGCTGCTACCCTTGTCACCACCGTGAACTGTGTGCTGTGAAGGGAGAAGCCCTAGCAGGCTAGGAGCCACCACACTAGGAAAAGATAAAGAATAAAAGAAAACTCAGCCACGATTTTTTTTTCTTCCACAGCAGCGATGTTGATGAGGGTCCCAGTCACGAATTGCCTCAGTCAAATGGAATATTCAAGTGATAGTTGTGTGTTCAAATAATTTGCAAATGTCATTTATTTATAGTCCATCAAACATTTAAGTTGGTTCCACATAATTAGGAGTTGACATTGGGGCTTCCTTTATTTTTCATCTTTGACCCTTGACTTTTAATCTTTTGTGGTACAAAGTTCTTGGTGTTTTGACTTGTGCCACTTGGTTCTTCTCTTGATGGTCTCATGGACCAAGACTAGGGTTAGATGGTCCTCCAAGTATTTTTGTGGTCATAACAAGTTGTCTTAGGGGTCCTCATGGTTCATTCATACCCACTCAAAGTACATCTTCATAAATAAGGAGAATTATCCAATGCTTTATCTTGATCTTCTTGTGCCACCAAGGTCAGGTGCTAGGTCTCTCAACCAGGGGTAGCTAGTCCCTGGAGAAGGTCTCATAGCCCATAGATCAAGGAGAGGAGTGCATCACTTGCCCAAATCCGGTCTAGGGCTTATGGTGACAACTTGGTAACTGACTAGGTGCCTCAGCTCTAGGATGCATCAGATGACTCAATGTCAAATACTTGGTAACTGAGCAAGCGCCTCCATTCTCCCAGAGAATGTCTCTCAGCTCTAGGCTGAGATTCTAGTCCTGGACTAGATAAAATTCTTGGTAATTGACTAGGTGCCTCCATTCAGTGAATGGCCCTCAAAATAGACTGTTGCTATAGCTTTGAATGCCCACCACACGGTGATCTGAATTTGAAAAAGATTTTCCTTTGGCCTCACTGAATGCTGGAAACCTTAGCTGTGAATGTCGAAAACACTATTTTTTTGTGTTGCAGAAGCTGTTGAAAAAATCTGAGCATAGTGGGGCTTATTTTGTAGACTGGTAATTATGAGGGGACAGACTGAGGTTTTCATCAGGATTTTGAGTCAAAATTGCTTGGCTGTGAAAACTCAGTTAGTACTTGTGGGCTAGAGTTTGTCCTGTGAGTACTTGCAAGCTAGACATGCTAGCCTTGAATTTGACTATCTGGCATTTTGAAACCATTTGTTTTGAGAGGCGAGCCAGGTTTGACTCATGAGTCCCAGTCAATCTTGGTGAGTTTTGCTACTTGTTTCCAAGGGTGGGCATGCTTCCCCAGGGCAATGCTGATTGGAAATGTATGAGAAACAAAATTAAACAATCTGTAGGATAATTTGAAGGCTATGTAAATCTATCCTTTATAGCAGTCTTATAAGTTCTATTTAAATTTATTATGGGATCCGGATTTGATAAAGTATATGCATGGAAGTTGGGCTTTGGGAGATGGTACTCATCTGTCTGATTATATCCTAATTTATAAACATAGAATGCACTTTCTGTTGTTACCAAATGATTATATTGGACTTCTAGTTGACTACAAAATAAATCAAAGCATGCCTGCATGAATAGTATAAGGTGGAAAATGCTGCCCTGAATGTATACTTAGTTTCAGTGCTAGTACAAGTAGCCAACTAAGAAAATAATGCGTTTTGTAAGAAAGCATTCTTCTTTTCTGCATATTTTCTTTAATCATTGTATTTATTATTTTAGTCTATTGTTCAATTGCTAAAGTTGATAACATATTTCTCAACATCTGGCTCTGATATCATGTTGCAAATTGGACAAGCTAGGAATCAAACCCTCAGGCCTGGGCTGCTTTATCACTGAGCTAATTGCCCTTTTTGTGACTAGTTCAGTATCAAGGAGAGGATTGATTTCTCTAATTCTCTCCTTCAAGCGACAATTTGGCTGAAGCCTCCTAGCCAACACAACTAAAGTTGATAGAATGTGGCTGCCTTTAGATTTGAATGGTTTTAGAAGCACCTACATCTTTGAATAAATTAGACACAATTATCTGCCAAAGTTAATTTATATATGGTTTATAACGGTAAGGGCACTTGTTAACCTTATTTTAAGATAAACTTTTAAAAACTGTATTACCATATCTCACTTTCTTTCATGTCTGACCAAGTTACAGTAAAATCAGCCCAAGTAGATTAATTTTTAAGTAAGTGCAAAGAATTTGTTTAAACTTTAAAGTACCTCGGGATATTTTTGAAGAGGATGGAGATCTATAGGTTAGTCAATTTTGAAAATGTGCAATATATGTAATTATTGAACCGAATGAGAGTGATTCATGTCAAAACTAAAGAGTAATCAATCGCCATTGTTGATTGGAAAGTTTCAGAGCTTGAACCCAGCGCTGCACAACCTTACCCTCACCCTTACACCCATGAAAGGTCAACTAGCATAGACCCGCTAAGCCTGGGTTTGATATGCGCCTCGAGGGAGCTAGAAGTTGCATATATCGAAGTATAATATTTAATAGATCCCTCATTTGTTTGAACTCCATATATCGATCTTCTAGCTTCTCAATCTTGATGTGTATATGAAACCAGGGTCCAGCTTTAGATGGGTTTGTAATACTGTCAGTATTCAACACATATAGAGAAATATCTAGATTTAATGCACTGTTAGATAGATCCCACCCACCCAACTTTAAATGGGTCTTTGCTAATGTAAATATTAAATGTACCATATGCATTATCTAGATCCAATGCGCTATTAGATGGATCCCCACCCACCCAAGCTGCTGAGCACCTCGCTTCTATCTCTCGGTGCAATGAATATCATATTCTGGGTTTATTCAGTGGTTAATGATCATATAAGATTCAGGTGTATGAGAAGCCTCAGATCTAGAATCCATGCCCTTCTTGTTCACTTTGTCTTCCCACGGTGTTTTTGATGTCTAAACCCTTAAACAACTTTTGTAAGACTGAGGGGCATACTGTAGAGGAGTGCTTCTTATAAGCGACCCTTGCATTGTATTTTGATTTTTCCTCTTTACAGACCAGATTGGCCGTTGGGGAATACCAATATTTTGATGTTTTTAGCAATGTTGCTTTGTAATTTAGGATCTCTGTTAGTAGATTCTCTAATTCATGGCTTGCTTTACTTGTATGATGTTTTACCTTGCTGGAGATGCAGTAGTAATTCCCTCTACACATTCTATAACATTGTATTTTGTTTTTTCCTGTTTATGGACCAGATTGGCCTATGGGGTATATCAATATTTTGTTTATTTCTATGCTATTTGCTGTTTAATTGAGGTATGCAGGTCACAGAGTTGAAGCTCTCGGTAGACAGTTTGGAGAAGGAAAGAGACTTTTACTTTGCAAAGCTCAGGGATATCGAAATACTTTGTCAAAATCCAGATGTTGAACAATTACATGTTTCATAATTCAGCTATGTGGGCCTTCTTACCTATATATTTGTTGTATATAAGTATATAGAAGAGAATCTATTGCAAATACACTTATCTCAAAGTCAAGGTCATGTCACGATGATATAGGAAATCCCTAGTATCTCTAAGTTATAACTTGTTCAATTCAATAAATTGAAAACATTAAACCAGTGACTGTAAAGAGATTTAATTAAGCTTTTTTCTAAAATCTTTGCAACTGCTTGGGTACTAGTATTACAAGTAATCCATTCTGCTAAGAGTGCCTGCTATGCTACAATGTATGGTCTAAGCAATGCAATCCAACGACCATCACCACCATTGGCATGTGGTGTCAAGTCATGAATAAATAAAAGTTATTTGGACACAACCAGATAATTCTGGATAGCTGATGAGAGAGAACTTCTGGGTTTAAACATCAAGGTTCTACCACTGTCCTAATGAAGAAAATTTCTTCCTTTTTCATTTTGGGTAGCAGTGACATAAATGTAAGATAATGTCCTCTATTTTTCTCGCTAGACAAAATGTTACCTGATTATTTTATTTTGAAGTGGCTAAATGTACCATATTTTTGCCATGGGTTGAGAGGTCCAAGGCATGCAATATCACTTGTGGGCTGAATACTCTTTTGTAACATGAGAGATCACTTCACTCTCTCTTTTTCTATAGAGAAACAATTTGTATTTTGGGTAGCAATGCCATATATGGAAGATATTGTCTTCTCTATTGCTTTCATAAGCAAAAGTCGCTTTTTGAATATTTTATTTTGAAGTGGCTCAAATGTAACTCCATGCCATATTCTGACCATGACCTGAGAGGACTTGGCCATGCAATACCACTTGTGAGTTGAATACTTTTTTATAACATGAGCAGCCACGCACTCTCTTTTTCTTTAGAGAAAGGATTTGTATTTTGGGTTGAATGCAAAATATTGTCCACTCTATTGCAAAAGTGGGTACCTAAATATTTTATTTTGATGTGGATAAAATTTAAATCCATGCATTATTATAATTATGGCTTGAGAGGTCTAGGGCCCACGCAATCTTACTTGTTGGCAGAATATTCTTAAGTAACACGAGAAGTCAGTGCACTCTTTTTCTTTAAAGAAAGGATTGGTATTTTGGGTAGCAGTGGTATAAGTGTAAAATATTACCCCCTCTATTGCTCTCATAAGAAGAATTGGGAAACTAAATATTTTATTTCAAAGTAGCTCAAACGTAATTCCATGCCTTATCCTCACTACGGCTGGAGAGGTCCAGGGCCACGCAATATCACCTGTGGGATGAGTACTTTTTTGTCACATGAAAAGCACTGGATTCCTTTCTGTCTTTAGAGAAAGAATTTGTGATATTCTTTTGTTGACTGTGGAAAGATCAACACTAATTAGCTGTCATAAAACACAAATGGTTCCAAGACTCAAGCCCAACAAACCTTGCATTTCATAAATATGGTACAGCCCTAAAAGGCCATACCACTATTCAAGGATGAACCCAACTAAGAAGAACTTGGCCTTCCATTGCACAGGACATTAATGACTATTCAAATTAGTTATGTTGTCACTATTATAAATGTTTCTGGTAGTTGCACTATTATATGTTCTGTACATAACCACCTATAAGCATTGTTCATCCTATATTTCTTTAAGGGCTTGGCTTTATTCCAGTATTGAAGTCCCAACTTCAATAGGAAGGATTCCTGAATATGCCTTTTTGTCACCTCCAAAACCAACCTATCAAGGTTGGTGAATTCAAGGCACATTCCTTTGGCCTTGGCCATGGTATATAGCCCCTCTCAAATAGGAGAAGTGAAGTGGTATTGAAAAATATTAATTCTTCTTTTAAAGAATCTCAAAGCTGAGAACCAAGGTAAATTGTCCATGGTCTTGCCTTCCTTTAAGAGGATCTCTTCCTTTAAGAGGATATGTGATGACCATATCAAGAGATTGTTGAATGACGTGCTGTTCCCACGTCATATTGCAGGGATGTCCTCATTTTCATGAAAATTTTCGCATTTTCAGTAAAAGAGGTACACATTTGATGGAGCTAGGTGGCTTATGTTTCATGTGTAGATTCTGCCTTATGTACACCCCTAGTACATTGGTTTCTGTGATGAGGGTGATAATGATTGGTTAAATTTTTTTTGACCTTTATGGCAGAGCACTTGGCTGTATGCATGGGATAATTGTTGTTGTTTGATGACACTTTTCCTTATTTGGATCATTTCATAGCATGTAGAATGCTTGGTTGATATGGGATAACTGTTGCTGTTTGATGACACTTTTCCTTATTTGGATCATTTCATAGCATGTAGAATGCTTGGTTTATTGGGCATATTTTCACATTTATGATGACATGGATGGTGTTGGACCACTCTTTGACATGATTTAATGAGCAGTAAAGCCCTCACCTAGACGCACTGACACAGAAGTGCAGTCTTCTCTTCATTATCTTATCAATGCTGTTTGGTTTGTGATATAATTAAGAAGGGGTTTTTCATGGCTATTTCATATGAAGTAATCCAACTTTTGGAGATTGTAGAAACTTACCACTGCAAATTTGAGTAGATCTGTGCGTAAAACACAGCAGTGAGCAGCATATTCTTTCATGTCTGGGCATGATCTGAGCATAATATGTTGTGAGCAGCATATTCTTTCAGGTCTGGGCAGGATCTGAGCAGAATATGTTTACTCTTGTACCAAGGACTCAAATCAACAGCAGAACAACAAAGAAGTGGCTACCTTTAGCAACTAGGATGTCAGTTATTGGTTGCTAAGCACAAACAGAAATTGGACATAGATCTAATATACAACGGCTGGAAACCAATGTTAGCACTTATCCATCTACTGATGAGAATTCATCTTGAATAGTCAAACCTTTTGTCTAGCCAAATTTTACTAGCCATATACAACCTTTTGTCTAGAAATGTTTTCTGCATGAGTTTAATGGAGTGACAAATATCAGATTTTGATACCTGTAATTTTGAACAGATAGTTGCAGCAGTACAGAGGATTCTATATGCTGCTGATGATAGTCCAGCTGTAATTGCTGAGGCACAAGCAATAATATACAAGTCATCCAATCCATCCGATGAAAATGATGAGAACAAGGCAAGGAGAGAGATTAACAAATGTAAATTAGCAGGGACACCTGAGGTTGAAGACGCTACGAAGTCTAGTCTTTCCCCTAGACAGCGAAGGAACTCATGTGAATGCCAATATGACAATAATCATTTGAAGACAACATAGACTAAAAGACAATATACTTTTCATGTCAAGGCTTACCCTAATATCGGGTGCAGAAGTTTGTGGATTGTATTTTGTAAGTCTGTTGATGTCGATTACAAGGTCTTTTTAGGATTTAGAGAAACAATATAAAAAGGTTAGCTGTCTTTTGTCTTTTGAGAAAGGCATGAATTTGATGTTTATTGTTATTGTACACAGAAAAATTATGTAAGGGATGAACAGAGGCAAGAACATAACTGACATTGTTATTGACATAATATAGTCATGAATTCTTATCATTGGTTATATTTAACTTAAATGTATTATCCTTGGGACCCTCACTGTGTATACCCTACATTTTGATTTGTCTTAGTGTGATTGACTGATTTTGGTCACTAAAGAAGATTAATATAATTTCAATTTTTTTTCTACAGGCTTTCTCATGTTTAGTTTCATTAATGCAAAAAGTTATTATTTTTGTATTGTCTACTTGGATTTTATCAATATCTATTTCAGCTCCTTTAAACTAGTGTTTGGAGATTTAAAGACTCCTATGCTTAATCCTTTAATGCTCATAGAAGAGAGAAGGAACTCATGGAAATCTGATCATTCTCTGGATGGGAATGTAGTTTCTTTTTCTGAAGTTGATATTATTACTCCTGCACAGAAGTTGTTGGCAAGAAAACTGACTTTCACAGTCACTCCACAAAAAAGCTTGTTAGTGACTGGTGAGAGAAGATGTCCAACAAAATTTGATTTATGTATGATATGTTTTATATAAAAATTTTCAGCTTCAACTTAAATTCAAGAAAATTATTCTTTTCTTCACATGCCCAAATGGAAGTGGTAAGAGTTCTGTATTTCGAGTTCTGCGAGGCCTATGGCCAATAGCAAGTGGAAGAATCACTAAACCAGACCAGATAGACAAGCATGATGTATTTTATGTGCCTCAGCAGCCATATACTGCCCTTGGAACTCTTCAGGATCAAATTATATATCCACTGACTCTTCGTGAAGCCATGTTGAAGGCATCACAAGAATCTGGACTAGGTGAACATGTCTAAGCAAACGGTATTGATTCCCTAATATAAATTAAAACAGTTTGTTGTCAGGATGTGCAAATAGAAGCCATTCATGATGCCTAACCTCATGTTTGTAAATGCAGATGGTGACCATGATGCTGCAGAGATACTGGATACACGACTGAGAAATATTTTAGAGAATGTTAGGCTCGTATATCTTCTTGAACGAGAAGGGGGTTGGGATACCCTTACTAATTGGGAAGATATGCTATCTCTGGGTGAACAACAGAGGCTTGGCATGGTCTGTATGGATTGCTTTGTTTTGGAAGCCTACCAAATCTTTGATTTTTTCCTGAACATGAAGATCTTTCATAATGTTCTTTTGTTTTGTACACTTAGGACCTAACTATTTTTTCTTCTTTTTCCTTAACATTTTATTGGTTGACAGGCTAGCTTATTTTTTCACAATCCCAAATTTGGCATTCTTGATGAATGCACCATGTAAGTTCCTTCCAGTCATTTCATGATGCATTCATGTATAGATGCAGCATGAACAGTGGTAGTGTCATAATATGCATTCTTCTGCTTTAACAATACATGTAGCTGTAAAGTATTCTCAAGTTTTATCTTTTGGCAGTGCCACAAGTATTGATGTTGAAGAACAGCTTTACAAGTTTTCCAAGACTCTTGGCATTACAGTTGTGACAATTTCACAAGTAAGCTTGTGATGTATTTGCTTGCATTTTAAATTTTGCATCACTATTGCATGGCAGAATTGATGAACTAAAACTGCTATGTGTTTTTGACATTTGCAGAGGCCTGCTCTTATACCTTTCCATTCAATAGAGTTGCGACTGATTGATGGGGAAGGTAGTTGGGAACTTCGTTCTATCAAACCTTAGTGAACCTTAGTGAAGGATTGCAAAAGATTGTGAAATCTCAGACTTTACATGCATGCCACGATGTTCTTTTATGAGTTAATGCTGCATTGATGGGGTAGGGTTATTATTTTTAGAGCCTATACTTATGAATTGGAAGTTCTGGTCACTATTTAGTTTCTGGAGACTGGAATACTGTGCCATGTATGCTGTATAGTTGATTTTTAGAGCCTTTCAGGAAGAAGGTGGTCATGTGTATGGTTTTGCAGTTGATTTTCACTGCATAGGTAAACAGATAAAAATCCATGCTGCTGTTTATTATGCCAATGGTCAAAAGGTGGTATTATTCCCCAATGTTGACAATGTATTAAATATCTATCAACATCAATTTGTAAAATCTAGATTCTAGGCCTGCAAAGGAATCCATCAGTTGGAACTGTCGCTACTAAGCATTTTGTTGGCAATTGCCTCATATGCTTTGTTTACAGAAAAATTCATAAAGTATAATGGTTGGCAACATTGCTGAATTTCATAAAGCTGCTTGGTTGTTTGGAGCCATTTTCTAACCTATCTGTATCATACCATTTCCTACGCACAGGATTCAAGATGCAAAATTTAGTTATAGACTTTTAACAGACTGCTTTTGCTTGGTATTCTTTGTACTATGTAATCTCCTAGTCCTAGTGTTGAGTAGTATTTTAAGTGTAATAAGACGTGGAAGTGATTAATAAAACTGTGTCCTGTGCAACTAGTCTTAGTATTCAGTATTTAGCTTAGCTCCTTCATTTGCAACTCCATTTTAATCCGGTGTATGATGTGGTATTGATTAATAACACTGTGGCCTATGCAAATAGCCTTTGTATTCAGTATTTAGCTTGGCAACAAAATTTAGATGTTTGCCTTATGTAATTACTCCTAGTATTCAGCAATGGGCCTTACAACACAGAATTACATAGTTCAGAGTTTTTATGGATTTCAATGACGTTGTTAAAAGTTTGTTAGTGTTGAAGATGGTCTTTTCCTTACAACACAGAATTATGACATAGTGAATCGATGCTTATAATTAAATGGAAGAACACTGAACAAAATATACATTTTTCACTTACACCATTGACAGTGATATTTTCTACTTTAATCATAAGTTTGGTGGAGGTAGTTTGGTTCTACATATTTTTTCTTTATAATTCAGGTTTTGGGTTGGGGCGGAATCATTTGTGTGAGGAGAATCTTGCTTCTTCACAATTGCTGCTATTTGACAGTTATCCTTGGGTATCCTTTCACACACTTACCTTAACTTGTAGGCCTCATTCCATGGCAGACGGTCTCACGGGTGTCTCATGGTGATTTATTGATGCTCTTTGTCAGTCCTTGGGTATCTTTTTTGTGATTAGAATTGTATATTTATATGGTTGAAATTGCATCATTTAGATATCAGGAATTATTTGAAATTTTAACAATAAAAATGACCTATTTCAACAAAGATTTCATGGTGAGATTCCAATAATAGATAACCTAAAATCCAAACCTTGGGATATTTAGCCGATTCCTTTTGAAGCACTTCCCCTACTCTGTAAGCTGCAATCCCCCCTACCCTGTAAGATGCAATCTTTGGCATCTCTTTTGCCCCCAATTTAGTCTGAATTCTCCCAAATTTCTCGAACATTTCAATTTGGATATGTTAAAGCCAGTTTTGATGTCCTTCAAGTTTCACCTTGGTTGTATTTCAAATTGCACCTGGTTTACTTCAAAGGTTCCAATTTTCTTTGGAAGGTAATTTTACAAAAGAAGAGTTGTATTTTACTGGAAAGCAAACAAGTGTTGAATTGTAATCTCCTAGTCCTAGTGTTGAGTAGTATTTTAAGTGTAATAAGACGTGGAAGTGATTAATAAAACTGTGTCCTGTGCAACTAGTCTTAGTATTTAGTATCTAGCTTGGCTCCTTCATCTGCAACTCCATTTTAATCTGGTGTATGATGTGGTATTGATTAATAACACTGTGGCCTATGCAACCAGTCTTTGTATTCAGTATTTAGCTTGGCAAAAGAATTTAGATGGTTGCCTTATGTAATTACTCCTAGTATTCAGCAATGGGCCTTACAACACAAAATTACATAGTTCAGAGTTTTTATGGATTTCAATGACGTTGTTAAAAGTTTGTTAGTGTTGAAGATGGTCTTTTCCTTACAACACAGAATTATGACATAGTGAATCGATCCCGAAATAGTTGTCACTATTTGTCACTACAGGAAATAGTTGTCACTAAAAGTACAGGAAATAGTTGTCACTAAAATTACTGGACCTTTCTAAAGTTGCCTAATGCTGCAAATCGAATTTAATGGAGTTAGTGAATTTTCCATGTGACAAGAGAAATGATGAAGCTCTTGGTAGTTGAAACAATATTTTTGTAGGAAGGACAGACTGAAAATTTATGCTTTAGGAATTTGGTTTTCCTTTTCAATTATTAATGCTATTAGTGTAGAAAAGATAAAACTTAGCATTGTCTTGGGTATTTAGATCCACCCAACTGTCATGAATGAAACAAGGTTGTAAGATTTATTTTTGTTTGATCCACTCATACACATTGGGCTTAATCAAACTTTGGTTTTGGATACGATTAACCATATCACAAGATAAACTTCTTTTCTTTCCAAGAAAATCCTCACAGGATTCTCCCCCTCTTCCCTGGAATATCTTGATGGAGGGAAACTCAACAACTAGCTGCAATGGTGGTTGGTAACCCAGTCAGACTCAGCAGGACTTGAACCTCAGCCAGACTAGAACTGGAGACCTTACAGTGAACTCCACCTTGAAACAGCCTATTTGAACTGATTGAGATAACCCGTTGGCATTCACAAGGTGAACCCTTTCCATATGGTCAAACCATATTGGTTGTCAGGTTCATTTACAAACTAAAAATGAAGCTGGTGAAGACGATTATGACTCTAATCCAACCACAAAAGTTTTAATGCCAAGTCTACAAGATCATTTTTGTACACTAGATTGGGTTATGTATCATAGTGCTTTTGAAAATACGTTGTTGGAGATATTTTTATGTAGTTTGGTTGGTTTCTTTGTTAGAGTCACACCTCCAGAATTTGCCTTGAACCTATGTTGAAGAAAATTTCTCAGTTTGAAGACTAAATTTGAAATTGCTCATAATGTTACTGGTGTTCAGTTATTTGGCTCATTTTTTAACTGACTTTGCTTCTCCATATTTTTGTTTATGTCTTCTGACCAACTTGCTTGTTTGTCACAACTCTCGATTTTTTTTTCTTTTCCCCGTAGATGATAAAGAATTTGTTTGAGTAAAACTTAGCTAGGAACTTGGTGACGAGGTAGACATCTGAACTAGAAATACAATCTTCAACTGAAAGGTGGCCTATTTTGACATCATGAATTTATGCTTTAAATGCTCACAAGTTCATTGGATAAATGGATGCCAGCTCGACTCGTCCATTTCTCTTGTTAAATTCATATTACTTTTAATCTAAAAAGATTAACAGTATGCATTGAAGATTCCAAATCAATTTTGTTTCTGAAGTTGTACAATCTCCTATATACCAAAATGGTGCTTGGATAAAAATTCCGTGATGGAAAGAAGCAGTTATAAATGGTGTAAGTTTCATTTTTGAACCCTTCTTGGGGAAAACACACTACTATTTGAGATTGGTACAAATAAACCCTCTCTTATTTGTTTTGACATCATGTGATACATTTTAATTCCTAATAAAGTGATTTGCCTAAGGGCGCCTATCAAGTGTCGCCCTTTCTTGTGTTTAGTTTTTTTTTCCTTAGGTAGAAATATAAAGGGGTATAAAAAATGTAAATGAAAAAATGGATACATGCAATATATAGGGAAAATAGGGGTTTTTTAAAATCGGCAAGGCATATTGGGAGGGAGTTAAAAAAAATGATTTTGGGAGGTATTTTCCAATATTTTTTGAAAATAGGGGTATTGTTTCATATGCCACGAACGAACGTGCTATGGCATGTTTTCACTAAGTGAAGACCCCATGTCCATGACTCAGTTTTAGTAAGTTTGAATTCTAGGACATGTAGAAGACAACTTGCATAGAGTGGAATATTGGAAACTAGGCAAATAAGACAAAAATGGATTAATTAATGTCTAAGGTAGCTAACTATGGGTTGACTATTCTAACACCCCCCCTTAATCCTAACTTTATGAGTAAATATCAGAAAACTATAGGGCCTAGCAACAAGGCTTAGTCACCCTTTACATACTGCATGTCCATTTAACCAAGGACAGAGGAAAAAACCCAGTGGGAAAATCCTCCCTTAAACATGGAAAGTAAAACAAAATTTGAAAATCTTGTCATCAATCATGCTTCACAGCATGATCAGAAATCCCTAGCAGTGATTTGAGATTCCTGAATTTCTTCTCACAAAAAACTTTGGTGAAGATTTTTGCTACTTGTTCTGAATATGCACATAAGAGTAGGTGAATGGTGCCATCATGCACAAGTTGTCTGATGTAGTGCATATGGATCTCTATGTGTTTGATTCTATGTCTCTGAACTAGATCATTCTAGATTTGAATGGTGCTCTTATTATCACAATATATAATAGTTGGAAACTCTGATTCAAAGCCACACTCACCAAGTATCCACTACAACCATAAACATTGAGTTGTTGCATTTACAACTCCTCTGTACAATGCTTCTATAGATGAGAGTGCTATGGCACTATATTTCTTGCTTGACCAGCTGATTGGTCCTTCAGCAAGCATGAAAACATATACTGATGTTGAATTTTGATATTTTTTTCACCTACCCAATCACTGTCAGTAAACCCAATCAAACCAAGAAACACATATTTCATTAAATTTGTAATTATTTAGTGGATCTAGAATTTATAACTTCCGCTAGATTGAGTTCTTTCAAAATGAAAAAAGTCATAGCCTTTGAATCTTTACATAATTTCTATTAATATTATTTATAGTTTGTATTAAATGTTAAGTTGATTAAATTATTTTATAACATAATACCAACATTGTATTTATTATTACAACAACTATAAATATTGTCATAGTAATTACTTTTGTCTTTGTTGAGTATGTTGTTTTATTTTTGGAAGTTGGCACCACTTATAATCAAAACGAGAATATATTTTATGACTTTAAAGTCTAATTTTTACCCTTGTAATGATTAAAATAAATTATGAATTAAAGTAGCAACATAATTTATTATTATTATTGTTGGTAGTGGCAATGTATTAAAAACTAAGTTGATGAATGTTTACTTTATGAATAATAGATTAACGTGAGAAATTTCTTACCTATAAACTTATTTAATGATATCGGATGATAGTAAATCATATGTTGTTTATTAATATTAATTATTTTAACAATCAAAATCAATTATGAACTAGAAAAGCATTAGTGCAATACAGTTTGACTTTTTTCATATACAAGAGGAAAGGGGGAAAACCAATTGAATTAATTATTGCAAGTGTTCATTATTTATTTATGAAGTATTTGAACAATGTGTTTAATTAAAAAGAGCATATTTATATTGAAAATATAGATATCTTACAATATTTATATTATCGTTAGATTTTAAATCATCTATTAATTTATGTTAGGGCACGGAGGAATCGAACCACCATCGTCCTGCTTGTAATGCAGGTGCTCTTCCATTGAGCTAGCACCCTTTACAACATGAGGGGAAAGG
>LPNX010060475.1:48866-98219 GCA_001517045.1 Pseudotsuga menziesii | reverse complement strand
GCCCCACAATCAAGAATCCAACCTCAATAGTGATGAAGACACCAAGTGCAATTAATAGTGATAGAAACATGAAAACATAACAATTATTATTATCACTAGATGCATTGTCCAACTGTAACAACAAATGTGGAGGAAGAGGTTTAAAATCAAGATTTTGATTTTTTGAGCTTCCATTTTAAGATAAGAAAGCATCCTTGTACACTCTACATTTTGAGTAAATAGAGTTTTGAAGTAATGCATTTGAAAGTGGGTTTCTTGAACTTCCACTCTCATAAAGCAAATCATGTGGGTTTCTAAAAAAAAAATACAAATGCCAGATTACATTGTACATGCTTATAACAGCCTCAAACAGCAAACCTCGTAACCACATTGGCAAGGCTTTAATTGCCTATCAGTCAAGTCCATTTCCTCTGCACAAAGTGGACAGATATTTTCCCCGTCATCATTCACAAAGTCCATGCTGTGAGTAGACAAAAATATTGCGCCTCTTTACCATGATTTTCTGGAGTCAAATGTCAAGTATTATCTGTGAGTTGAACTGAAGAACCAACAAAAGATGCACCATTCTACATTTTCCTTTCTGAAACTTTGAAACAACAAAATATACACTAGTTGGAGTAAGAATTGTGCAGGTGCAGAGGCACACAAGTTTTTATAGCCAAGGCAAAGTAGCAATGTTTTGTTTGCCATCTAACACTTCCTCTCTAATTCTGTTGGCATACTGTTCAGTTTGAACTATAGTTTGAGATTAGCATATTGCTTATGCTCTGAATACAAACACTTGATTTTTGTGAATTCTGAGGAACTTGCCAATTATATATTGCACTTGTTGATATCATGCATACATACAATAAACCATTGCTACCTTTAACACTAATGCAATTACAAATATACAATATCCACATAATATGATCATATCATGCAATAGGTGATAGCTATCAAAGGACATCAAATTTAGATCATTGTCAT
This sequence comes from Pseudotsuga menziesii, assembly GCA_001517045.1. NCBI lineage: Eukaryota > Viridiplantae > Streptophyta > Pinopsida > Pinales > Pinaceae > Pseudotsuga > Pseudotsuga menziesii. Next base: position 97,250 of record LPNX010060475.1, on the reverse strand, counting down.
TAGACCATAACACCATATATGTGCAACAATATCCAATTAAATAAACAAGTGGCGACAATATCATCCATGCCAATTAACTCCAAAGGGTGAAGAAGGTTGGAAATGTCATATGAAAAATAGTAAATACTATGATATGGTTCTTGAATCTGGTATCTGGAGTCATAGGTCTCCACATCTGCTAATGAAGCAATATATAGATCGTTTCCCAAAATCCTGGGTATAAGTTGTTTGGCTGTAAAATATGCAGAGAGGTCAATTGTGTGGTACAGCCCCATAAATTGTGTACAACTCGAAAAACTGTGCAACATGCATCATAGTATTATCAGCAATGTTGGGCTTTGAAAAGAGCGCTGATTTTCATAGGTTCCTAAATTACAACCTGTTATATAAGTCCTTACACAAACTATGTTGTCAACTCTGAAATGCTTAATTGAGTACACTGTCCTTCTCTTAGTGCCAGAATATAATCATGAAATAGGTTGCTGCTGCAAAACTAGACAATGGATCTTTTATAACAAACTAAATCAACAAGTGTTGATTGAAATGGAGCACAATAATATGTGAGTGGTAGCATACGATTTTCCAAGTTATTCTACTTTCAATAGCTAAACCCTTTAATGTGGTGCAGTAAATGCAATCTTATGTAGCTAATGATGCATGATGGTCAAGATAAGCAAATGAGGGGTAATCTGGGGTAAATGCACATTTTAAATGCTGTTGGTGCTCTCTAAGTTGATTTTCCATCATCTTAACCATATTGTACAGAAATTGATAGAGATTATTAAGACTCGACGAGAGGTTTCAATGGTTGTATCCTCACTTAAGCTTGGTGTTGTGACTCTCATAAAGGACTCGAATGGTAATCATGTTGTGCAGCGGTGCTTGCAGCGCCTTAGCAGTGCAAACAACTAGGTTATATAGATGTTATTCTTCATTATGAGCACTTATAATTATTATTTTACTTTTAAATATATAGATGCTCACTCTTCATCCTGAGCACCCATAAATATTATTTCTCTTTTAGATATATAGATGTTCACTCTTCATCATGAGCACTCATAATTATCATTTCTTTATATGGAATATCAGCTTGTCCACAAGTTTCCTTTCTTTCTATTGTTGTTTTCCTGCATATCTGCTTGTTCCAGATAGTTTTGTGTTCAACCATAAATCTGGTCCTATTTTTTTGATAGATGCTGCACTTTGTATGATGCAGTGGTATGCAATTGATCACAGGGTTAGGTAGGCATGAAGCTGGTAACTAACAAAAAAGGGAACTCATTTGATTTGTGAATATGTACTACCACTATATATAGCTTATAAAAGTGTTATCATTTTCCAAGGTTCTCAGCCTTGGAATTTTATGTACTGCACATCTATTTCGATAACTTCATGTGCATCTGAAATACTTCACCTATAGTAATTCTAGAACTGTGTCCACTAGGCACTATCTTTGACAGAATAAGCATTCACTGAAAAATAGTGATTGGTGATAGAACAAACAAATCCAGATGTTGCAAGTCTCAATATAGCACTTCTAAAGAGACATCCATGATTCTACTAGATCCTTCACAGACCACCTTCTGCAGCATAAATGAATTAAAGTCATTTTGCTTAATTTTTATTTGGGGAACACTGAGGACTCATTGATGTTGAACCAATCCAACAAGTTTCGGGAATTTCTTGGAGGCAATGGTAACTTTTTTCCTTTAATTGATGCTTTGGATGGATGCCATAATGAGTCAGTGAATACGAAGGTGCTACAGCTGTTTGTTAATCTTTTAACAGGTGATCCGAGTTATATTAACTTGAAACACACCTTGCAAGAAAAGTTCTTATTGATGGATTCATCTTCTTTGGCTTCATGGCTGGAAAAAATGCTGCTAGGATTTACTGGCCAAGGGAGAAACATAGGGTGAAAAGAAAAGAGACCATTCTTCTCCCAGCAGAAAAAGAAAAACAGAGTAATTCACAGCTGAAACGTTGTAGCAGACTCTAGACCATCAGTATGCAGTCACAGTATCTAAATGCACTATGAATCTGAGATAGAGAGCTCTATAATCAATAATCTACTTTAATAAAGACAAGTATCAGTTTCCCAATGAATATTTTATTTCCGAAGAAGGTTTTCTCCATGTAAATGCCAGTGTTACTGTGTGCATGCTGTCTTTTCTGTGTTCATTATCATTTCATTTATATTCAGCAGACTCTTGAATGCAAGCATTGCTACTTCTGTTCATTGTAATTCCAGAGTTCAGTGTGTATGCCTGTCAAAAGCTCCGTTATTTGCTCACTGTGTTCTGTGTTTATATTTTCCTGTTAGACCTGCCAAATACATTGATGGTAGGCATTGAAGGCATCAAATTATGCGGAGATTAAGTTAGTACAACAATGCAACCTTAAAAAATCTTGCAGCTAATATGAAGTGTTTCATCACTGAAATTTAGTTTCTGCTAAATACATTGATGACAGGAATTTAAGGCATGAAATATTGCAGAGATTACATCAGTACAGCAATGCAGCATTAGAAAAACTTGTATCCAATATGAAGTGATCACCAAAATTCAGTCTCTGTAATTTCAGATCAAGTTGGTATCAAGGCCACGTTCAAAATTACTTGGAAATAAATCCTGTATAGTAAATCCAGGAGTGGGTATGAAAATAGCATAGAACCACTTCAGAAAAAGTTGGAAGACATGAACAACAAAAAATGAAGGGTCTCCCCATGTAAGGCAATGCCAAGAGGACCCAGAGGTTAGGTTTCCTTGTTGGAGTGAAGTATTGTTGTGCTAAGACCCAAGAGAGACGATGACCTATCTCATGAAGACAATGGCCAAGAAAGAGGAACTATTGCAGCCTCCAAGAATGAAGAAGAGAATCCTAACCAGGAGGACACCAAAGGTAAGAGGCATGAGACCTCCATTAATGGCATGGCTTCTTCTTAACCTTCTATTGCACCATTCAAAGTAGAAGCCAAGGTCAATATACCAACCTATGATGGACACGTTGGTGCTGAAAAGCTCAATGATTCATTCAGGCAAATAGAGGTATATTTGATATTTCAGTATCCAAGGATACAAATACAAGAAAAAAGCATACTTTCCTATATTGAAAAAGACTACCCATGCATTAGTATGGTGGCAGAGCTACATGTAACCCTCAAAACAGCAAAAGAAAGCCCCATTGGCATATAAGTTCATTTCATTGATGAAATGGATTGTGATGTAGTCCCATTAGATGTCTGCGACATAACCTTTGAAATCACTTATTTGTGGGATCACATGGCCATACAACCTCAAATTACAGCATAAATATAGATTGATTGAAGATGGAAATCCATTTCTAGTTAATGCTTGTATAGATGAGCCAAAAAAATTTGGTTTCATCCAATCAAGCCAAGATATCAATCAATGCAAGTAAGTAACTTGTAATCACACTTACAAACTGCAGGTGCAAGATAATCAAGCTCCAGAGCCGAATCTTCAAATACTGGTTTGCCTCCAAAGAGAGGCTGAGCATGGAATGTGTCTTGCAACGGTGTTTTTTCTCTAGAGATAATTGGAGCATGGAATGCAACTACCACCAAAATCAATTGAACTTTTGTGGAACCAAAAGCCTTCAAATTGAGGAGGTCTGATCTGTAATAGATCTAGCTAGAAGAAGCCAACAGTCAACATGTCCCTCTCCAAATGCATTGGCAGAATAAGCCCAGTCAACAAGGCATTTAAGTACCACATTTTCATAACTACCTAGCCAATGAATGGGCAGTTGGCCAACAAATTTCATGGCCAAGGGAAAAAAGAGGCCATTCTTCTTCCAGCTGAAAAAGAAAAATAGAAAGGGAGTTCACAGCCAAATGTTGTAGGAGACTCAAAACCATCTGTATGCAGACATGGTAACCAAATGCAATGAATCTGAGACAGAGAGCTCTGTAACCATTAATGGCCTTCAATAAAACTGAGTATTTGTTTGGAAGTGGAATTTGTACATCCCAAGAGGGTTTTCTCCACATAAATGATAAACCTTTGCAGTAATGTGTGCATTCTGTATTTTGTGAGTTCATTATCATTTCATTGATAGCAGAATCTTGAATGCAGGCATTGTTCCTTCTGTCACTGTAATCTCAAATTTCAGTGTTACTATATGCATGTTAGAAGCTCTGTTCTTAGTTTCTATTTCCCTGGTATACCTGCTGAATACATTGTTGGAAGTCATTGAAGACACAAAATGTTGCACAGATTAAGCCTATTCAGTAATGCAGCGGTTAAAAACTTACAGTTTTTCATCACTAAAATGCAATCTCTATAATTTCAGATAAAAAAGGTAAAAGGAAGCTACCATATTACAAGGATCAAATTAACAAGAAATCTATAGAACGAGACTTCCTCTATGAAATTGCACATGCAAGCTAGGAGAAATAACTTGAAAAGCCTAGGAAAATACTCAGCCTTGGAATAAAAATAAAATGGAACACATGTGAAGTAATATGTGATACCAGTGAAATCCAAGTAAACAAGCATATACCACTGGATGATTCAACAGGTAGGCAGGAGTATGTATGATGTGATCAGGCTGACAGTGACAGGATAATGCTTCTTATAAAACAACAATGTCAATATAGAATGTGCATAACATTTTCCTCATAGCTAATGTCACTTAGACAAACTCTTCCCTCACCTGTGAAGCAGTGACAGCATCTATTCTTTGCCATGTCTTTTACAGCCAATGCTAGCTGTCCTAAGTTCCTAACCAACTAAACATCTCTTGTATTTTTTTGTAGCCCTTCCCAAACCTCTATGTTGCTCAAAGGGCCCTCATAACTGTGCGTTTGACCATGTAACCCCTCCACACAGTCAAGGTTTCTACCTTTCACCCACTCAACAATACTACCCCCACCATTGAACCATCCACATTCGTTATGCTACTGTTGATATTTTTAGTGTCATTTCCCTGTTGCATTTTTCCCTCAATGTCAACATCTTCACAATAACCCATATAAACAATCAATAACATACAGTTCCCCTAGCCTTTCAGCAAGCCAAAAAACAACACTAAGCCCCATCAAACATTGAGCATAGAATCCCAACATTAGACTTGCATACAATATCAATCAGAGGGATTTTAGCACGCTGACAAAATTCCTCAAATGGGTAACACGAGTTCTAAAAACTTTTGTGAACTTTAATGCTTAGTATTTTACGTAATCGTAATATTCCCATTTTATTCCTCTCTTTGTATGAAGGCCATTAGGACCTTTATAATATGATTGAGATTCTACTGCCAAAAAACCGATTTCATAGTCATTTGGGTGATTTTTGTCCAGTGTTCTAAAATATTGTTTTAGTTTAGACATCATTTACAGAGCAACCTTGGTAAATATGGAATAGCTATGCAAAAGACACATCTTGACTCTTCCAAGATCCCTTCGAGTCATTTCAACTTTTTGTATTAAAAAAAGATAGTTGCATTAGCCTATAAACAAGACTCACAATATTCACCTAAACACATTGTAGATATACACCAGCATGCAGAAACTAGCATGGTCTAAATCATGACCAAAGAAATTACATACAAAATCTCAACAGAACTAATATTTTCAAAAAAATTTAACCAATAACATGATGATATTGACGATGTTTCAGAACCTCATGCAATATGAATCCATGCATATAGTAGTGCCTAGCACCCAACCTGATTTTAAGATGGACACCAAGATTAACATCCCACATTTTGACAACACCATCAAAGCCAATGAATTAGACACATGGCTCTTAAGTTTAGAAGCATACTTCGAAACCCAAACCCCCAAACAGGTGCTCAAACAATCATGATTACAGGATTACAAATTGATGATTGAGCATTCACATGGTTGTAAGTATTACAACCACCCTCATAAATAGTAGTATACACACTATACAAGGGTGAGACCAGTTTAAATGAATCTTTCCCAACCATTTTTACCTTTCAAGTATTGCAAAGATGTTATGAAGTGGTGCTTTCATCTTAGCCAAAAAAGTGCTCAAACAGTGCATTTGTGTATCAACATGTTTCATATATTGTCAATCAAAATGGAGATGAAAGAGAGTGATTGAATTTTTTGGATAAAATTTGTGGGCAATCTCTTCTCTCGCATCCAACAGGAAACAGAGTTGTTTCCCATTACCTCCTCACTCAAACAAATTTTCAAATGGCCCCAAAATTTAAAGCTAAACTTGAAAAGGAATTGGTATGAGAAATACCATAGCTACATGCTTGATAGATCCAACCACCCAATAAATCCTCTACTAAAGTAGTGACACACACCATATACCTCCAAAGAATGTCAACAAAGTGGTAGAAAAACTTCACACAAGTATTGCAGTTATCATAAGTTATGTTTCCAAGGGATGTGTTCCTGGGTCTGCCTGTCTCAGTATGTGTCCCATATCCCAAGTGCTAGACAACATCCCCAAAAAAATTCTAGGAATGTGCCCTTGAAACAATCCAAAATTTTGATTTTTACATTTTAAACCCATGCCCAATATTCTCATTTTTAAGCTTGATTTGCACCCCAATATCATTTAAGGTCAGATTTGCATTTTCTATGGCATGTGATCTACCACATGAATCTTACCAATAAGTTATTCTAAGAGATCAACCAACATATTCCATGCCCATCTAGCTGGTATAGATCTTTAATCTATGTATTTTGACTATGATCTCAAGAAATAGTAACAGAACTTGTTGTGATTATTCCAAATTTGTCAGAGCAACTATAGCCTACATTCTGTGCCTATAATTGCAAGCTTAACAAAGCAATTCAAACAGAAAATATTTGAAATTGCAATTCCTACAGAAATTTCAATTACTTGAGAACAATATTTTTCTAGCTGGAAGTAATTATCTATCCATGAATGACTGATCTATAATAAGCAAGCAGAATTATCTGTGGCTTCTTTTTTGTTGTTATTCATCAAACAATTCCCTCCAAAAGTGGGGAATATTAGAAAAGTGGTGTGAAGGCAGATATTCTGTATGAACATAACAATTAGAGCTTGTAACTCAACCCCATGAATCGTTTATTATATAGGCAACCCTCCATACATCCCACGAAATGCATTTTTAATCTTCTAATTTGGTTGATTTAACAGAAAAAACAAAAGGATTATGTAAACAGATGAGTAGAGGAAGACGGAAATTGGTCTTTCATAACAGGCTGCCAAAAGGAATAGTTAGAACATGATGGAAGTTTAAAAACAAATAAAATACCTTGTGATGTCATAAACTAAAAGTGCTCCAGCTGCCCCTCTGTAGTATGATCTTGTAATTGATGGAAGCGACTCTTGTCCTGCCTACAATAACAGGAAAGATATACTTGGCAAGTCAAATCTCCCATGTGCTAAACCATGCTCATGGTAGTAGGTCGTAATGCAAACGATCTAACCAAATTATCAGTTTCTTCTTTCTATTATTTGAGCTGACACTAGAAAATAATTTACAGAAGAGATAAATCAGTGAATTTTTTCAAGTTCACAAGTTCCAAACTTGAAAATTGAAAATGATGCTAATTTTATTTTGTGATTCAGGATTGTCGATGTCCACAAACTAAATTACTATTGCATATAAATTCCAAAAAGAATGTAGCATGGAACAAAAAACATTTTAAACAGATGTGCACTCAACCTTTCCCAAAACTGCACTTGTGGCCACCAATTCAATTCACGAAATACAGTACTCATTCCACATAAAATCTATGACAGAAGCAGCTACACACATTTTCTGGACAATACTCAAAAAATGATAGACATAAATGTTGGGAGATATCATAGACATTTGCAACACTTGGACGCATAATGAATTCTATAGCGGCGGTGAGGGTGGGGTGGCCTGTCAGCTCGTCATGTGTCTTTATTACAGTGCATTGCATCTAGAGAGTGAATTGGGTGCATTGAATATGGACACTCCAGGGTCTCATTTCAGATGGCACCTATAGGTTGTGAACCTCAAGGATGTATATCTCAAATTCACACAAATGGCCAACATATCAACATGGTTCCAACGCATATCATAGACAAGTTTAAATGGGCCTGTGCTCCTTACAATTTCAAGATGAATTCTACCTGGGATCGCATATATGATGAAAGGAAGAAAAAGGAAAAAATAGAAACTAATCAGACAAGGGATGGTAACTGGCCCAGGCTCCGGACACATCTAAAACAGGGTCTCATTTCATATGCACCTCAAGGTTGTGAAACTCGAGGATGCATATCTCAAATTAACACAAATTGCCAAAATACCAAACAAATGACCAACATACCAACATGGGTTCAATGCATATCCATAGACAAGTTTAAATGGACCTCTGCTCGTTACAATTTCAAGATGAAATCTGCATGGGATCCCATATATACAAGATGAAAAGAAGAAAAGGAAAAAAAAAAGAAACTAATCAGAAAACAGATGGTAATTGGCCCAGGCTTCAAACCCATCTAAAACAGGGTCTCATTTCAAATGCAGCTCAAGGTTGTGAAACTCGAGGATGCATATCTCAAATTAACACAAATTGCCAAAATACCAAGATGTGTTTGGTGCATATCATCCCCGGGTTTTAATGAGACACTGCTATTTTACAATTTCAAGATGAATTCTGTAGGGATCCCATACATACAAGATGTAAGGAAGAAAAGGACCAAAAAATAGAAACCAACGAGAAAATGGATAGTAACTGCCCCGGACCCCTCTAAACCAGGGTCTCATTTCATATGCACCTCAAGGTTGTGATGCTCGAGGATGCATACCTCAAATTAACACAAATGACCAACATATCAAGATGGGTTCGGCGCATATCATACCGGGTGTAAATGAGGCTCTGCTAGTTATATTTTCAAGTTGAATTCTGCATAGGATCGCATACATACAAAATGAAAAGAAGAAGAACAGAAGCCAGTGAGAAAATGGATGGTAACTGGCGCAGACCCATCCAAAATGGGGCTCATTTCATATGCACATCAAGGTTATGAAGCTCAAGGATGCATGTCTCAAATTCACACAAATCGCCAACATATCAAGATGGGTTCGGTACATATCCTATCCAAGTGTAAATGGGTCTGTGCCAGTTACAATTTCAGGATGAATTCTGCGAGGGGTAGCATATACACGAGATGAAAAGTAAAAAGAAACCAATGAGAAATTGATATGGTGTTACCGTATCCCAGATCTGAAGTTTAATGGGCTTGGTAGTATGTCAGAATCTATACTAGCAAGCTCGTTTTGAAAAAGATAGATGTATGTTGGATTTTGAACTACTATTTCCAAAGGACAGTTTTGAATTTCCATGTTACACTGGAAATTTTGGTAAATGGGACATTCTAGTGTGTTTCAAATCAATCCAATTACATGTTTCTGTATGAATCAATGAATATTTTGATTATGGACTCTTCGCTTGAATGTCATTTTGCTCTGGAAGATACCCCTCCAGTTTCTGTGGACCCCGATCCTGGTGACACACAAGAGGAGGACTATCTCTCTCCCACTGAATCACAGGACTCGGGGTATTTCCTTCGTTCTTGCAAGAAATCTTGTTCAGATGGGTTGGGGAAAGCCTCTTCACCTACTCATAAGGGGTGTGGTATAAATTCAAAACTGTTTAAGGCTCAATCCAGGGCAAAGGTGGATCTTTTGGAAGGTAAACAACTTTCGATTGAAAAGGCACTTAGAGTGGTGAATGCCAAGGAGAAAAGGAAAACATGAAGATTATGTCTTTCAATTGTTGGGGTCTGGCTGGGCCTAACAAGAAATCAGCCTTCAGATAGGTGCTTACTCTTGAACACCCGGATGTGATCTTGCTACAAGAGACTTTAGGCATAGGTGATGTTATAAAAGAACGTTTGGAGAGCTAGCTGCCTGGTTGGTCCTTTATCACTTTGGATGTTAAGGGGCGCTCTAGGGGGTTGGCAGTGGGCTAGAGGATTTGTAAATTGAAGCTTGTTGGCTCATGGGGGATGGACTCTATTCTCTGTGTTGAATTTTTGTCAATTGATCTAGGGATCACCTTTAAAGTGATAAATATCTATGGGCCTTATCTGAACTGAGTACCTTTTTGGGACTCTCTGTTTGGTAATCCCCTCTTGTGTGGTGAAACATTGGTCTTAGGGGGGGATTTAAATTTCTCTCTAGGACAGAATGAGGTATGGGGTCCTCATTCCCATGTGGACTCCCTGGCGGGTTACTTTGTTCAGAAGCTAGTGGCAAAGGGTTGGCTAGATATAGAACCATTTAAGCTGAAACCGACATGGAGAAATAATCGCAGTGGGGATGCAAGGGTGGCTAAAAGGATTGACCATTTTTTGGTGGCTGAACAGTTGGTGGACATATTCTTTCAAGTTCGGCAGTGGGTAGGCAGTGGGGGTCTCTCGAACCATTTTCCTATATTCTTTGAGATACAAAAGGGGCTGAGGTGATCAGAGTGGCACAGATGTTTCCTAGTTTTGTAGATGATGAAGGTAATAGGGAGCTGATGAAGGAAATTTTGGAGGCAGAGCTCAAGGAGGTCCTCGAAAATTTCTAGAAAGAAAAGAGCCCAGGTCCTGATGGGTGTACGATAGAATTCTTCTTGGACTTTTTTGAGTTTTTGGGGAACGACCTCTTGGTAGTTGCTGAAGACTCCAGAGCCTCAGGGAGAATTTCGGCGAGTTTCAACTCTACCTTCATTGCCCTCATTCCTAAGTCTGATAATGCATCGACCCTTAATGATTTCAGGCCCATCTCACTTTGCAATTGTATGTATAAGATTATCTCAAAAGTAATTGCCAGAAGATTGAAAAGTATCCTTTCAAAAAATATCTCTGCTGAACAGTTTGGGTTTTTGGAGGGATGACAGATACATGAGGCCATAGGGGTGGCTCAGGAAGGGCTGCATAGTTTAAAGACCAAGAATTTGAAGGGAGACATACTAAAAATTGATCTTTCTAAGGCCTATGATAAATTTAGTTGGTTGTATCTTCGACTGCTTTTAATACATCTGGGTTTCGGTATTGCTTTCATCAGATGGGTTATGTCCAGTATTTCCACGGTTTCCTTTTTAGTCCTGATCAATGGAGTCACCTCACCTTTTTTCCATGCTGAATGGGGACTCAAACAAGGGTTTCCTTTATCCCCGCTTCTTTTTCTATTGGTTGTTGAAGGCCTAAGTAGGGCCATTAGCAAGGAAAAAGATGAAGGGTTTTTTCAGGGGATTCAGGTGTCTCCAAATCTGAATATTACACATTTTCTCTTCGTGGATGATGTGTTGATCTTCTGCTCTGGATGTAGAGGGGAAACAGGAGCCCTCAACGAAATTTTGGATCTGTTCACAAAGGCCACGGGTATGGACATAAATGCGGGGAAGTCTACCCTGTCCACACACATGTTGCGACCTGAAGAGGAGGCTGAACTCTCAAGATTCTTTCCCTTCATCACTGCGGGTTTGGAGGAGGGTTTGAATTATCTTGTCTTCTCATTAAAAGAAAATTTGTATTTGAAGAGGGACTAGGTTTGGTTGATTGGGAAGGTGGAGAAGAGGTTGAAGGTGTGGATCCACAAGTGGCTTTCTCAAGCAGGCAGGATGGTGTTGGTCAAAGGAGTGTTGGAAGCCATTCTAGTTTACTGGATGTCCTTAGCTTAGATCCCAAAAGGAATTCTTGAAAGCATAAGGAGGATCTGTTTTAGGTTTCTATGAAGTGGCAAGAAGGATGAACAGGTCACCCCTTGGGTAAATTGGAAAAGAATAGCTGTTCCAAAGGGCCTGGGGGGTTGGGGGTTAAAGAACATTTTCCTGTTCACAAAGGCTTTGGCAGCTAAGGGGGGTTGGAGATAGGTGAAGACTACTAGCCTCTGGACTAGGGTCATCAAGCAGAAACACTTGCCTGAGGAAAGCATTGAAGCATGGATCAGGAATCCTAGGAAGTCTCACTCGGGGGGATCGATGATATGGAAGGCTGTGGTAAAATCTTTTCATCTGATTGAATCCAAGCTGGCCTGGAATGTTGGGAATGGTGAAAATCTATTGGTAGGAAGGGATCCTTGGCTGGGGTGCACACAAGAACATATCCTTCCTGGTTATGTTATTGAGGCACTGAGGAGAAGAGGGATCTACACTCTAAATCATCTGGCAGCCCCGAGACTTGATGGGATTTGGATTCAAAGATGGTGAAGGGAAAACACCTTGGGGCTTCAGGAATAGGAGACGGCTTTCCTGGAGGTCTATATCAGAAATTTGGAATTGGCAAGTGTTCTGCTGTCTGATGATGAGGACTCCTTGGTCTAGGAGGCGGATCCGAAAGGAATTTACACTCCAAAGGCAAGTTATATTTTGTTAAGTTCTGAGGTAGATCTGAGGGAGGAAGTTTGGTGGTGGAAGTCTCTTTGGAAGTTAAAATGCCTAGCTAAAATGAAACTCTTTATGTGGTGTGTTCTAGAGAATAGAGTTCCTACTTGAGATATATTGCAAAAGAGAGCCTTCTAGGGGCCGGGCTGGTGTGTGTTATGCAAAAGGGACTAGGAATCTGCTTCTAACCTATTCCTTACTTGCCCTTACACGGTTGAAGTTTGGAAGGAGTGCACAGCTTTGGTGGGTTTCCCCTATCAGTGGGTAGGAGTTTCGATTGGGGTAGCTTGGAAATCATGGTGGAGGAGGAATCCAAACAAGAATTATCAGTTCCTCCCACTGCTAGTTATTTGGGGGATATGGTTGGATCGGAATAATGCTATTTTTAAAGATAAGCCATGCCTTCCAGAGATAACAGCGGCCCAATCTGTTGGTATCTTCAAGTCACTCTCGGAGCATATTAGGGCAGCAAAACAAAGAAGGATTCTAGAGGTGGAGATTGATCACTCTTGGCCATGGGATTTTTTTGATGGGGCTTCACAGAAAAATGCGTGTGGGGGAGGAGTAATTCTTCATCTTTTAGAATCTCATTCCTTTATTCTTTCTATGGGGCTGGGGGAGGGCACAAACAATTTTGCAGAACTACAGAGCTTAAAAATTCTTTTAATCTTTGCTCTAGAGAAAGGGTGCACCTCTCTAAATTTCTTTGGGGACTCTTTGAACATTATCAATTAGATCAAACAGATACAGGAATGCAGAAATCTGAGGTTGATGAATTTACTTTCATCCATTAGGATGATCCTCTTGCATTTTGAATCTTTCTCTTGTCGGCACGTTTATAGGGAAAACAACATAGAAGCAGACAGCGCATCTATGGAGGGGCTCCAGAAGGCACTCGGCACTTGGCATGTAAAATAATTCTTGGATGGTAGATCCCAGGATTACTATCACCGGACATTCATAGAGGGCCTATGAACTCCAAGTATTTTTTGCTTTATATATGTCACCGCTTCAGATTTGGTTTATTGTAACAGAATCAAAGTATTTAACTTTGCAGGCTCTATTTTAGAACATGTTTCTTGGATGGCTGATCCCAGGATCACTATCACCGGCCGTTCATAGAGGGCCTATGAACTCCAAGTTTTTTCGCTTTATATATGTCACAGCTTCATATTGGTTTTTTTATAATAGAATCAAAGTATTAAACTTTGCAGGCTCTATTTCAGAACATGTTTATAAATATTATCAGCAATATTTTTTGAATTTTGCCTTTCGGGGCTGATCTTTTACGCTACAGCATCATAGTATGAATTTGTATGTAATCTGATTGAAGACGTAATAGTCTCATCATAGAAACATATGATATTGACAATTCACTATTTATAGTGAACCTACAGAATGTAATTTCGCTCTCTACAGATGAATGAAATTATGCTTTTTTTTCTTGGAAAAAAAAATGAATCAATGAATATTTATGTGAGGATAGGCAGTTAAACCACTATCAGTATCCAAGAGATGGTATAGTTGAAAAAGTGTGGTATGTAAGTATTGCATGGGTACCCTCTATCATGCGCATCTTGTAATATATATTTGTTGGAACATTAAAATGGTGTTCCATGTTCTCTTCACTCTCATGTTTGTGAATGTGTGCATATACTCTTTTAAACCAACAAGATTCAAGTTTTGCACTTCCAGTTTCACTTTAGGTGTTATTTACAAAAGTGCTTTGGAATTATCTTTTCTCCAGCATTGTGGATAATGTTGTATTCTAGCACTTTTGGTTGGATGTGCACATTCATTTCTAATGAAATTGTAGTTAGAGATGCATGTTAGATCCCCTTGCTGCTACAATGATTGCTTAAGGGAAATTCTTCTCTTTGATCTAGTTGCGGACAATAAGGAGTGTTGTAACTGTATCCTTGATCCAGTTGAGTCTAGCACATATGTTTTGGCTATAAGTATAAGCTCCAACTATGCAAAAGTATCATATTGTCAAATACCTCACCTTGAGTTGGTCAAGGCTAGCTAAGCCATACTATGATGCGTATAATAATCACCTTGATCTGACCGTGGTGAGAAAGGAATTTTTTGTTGCAGGTTTGCATGTTTCTTCTCACCTTGAGTTAGTCAAGGTATAGCCACAAATTTCTAGGTTTGTATGGAAAAAACTATTCTAAAGTATTGAATCCATTGTCACCGAATTGCCTATCACCTACTTCTGTAGCAACTTTCTCAAACTCCTGAAGATTTGAGATCACTGAATTGCCAAATCCCATGAAATCATGAAAGCCACTATCAATGGATGGCATGCTTTGGTCATTATTTGCACCCTCATCTGTGTTAACTACACTATCATGAAAAAACATGGACCGCCTATCTATCTCCCATCCCCTGGCTGGTAATATTGATGGTGAGAATCCTAGCGAGATGAATGAAGTATACTAGGTCTTTGTGCCAGCTAGTTGCATTTGAAGAAAGAATTTCAAAGTCTCATCAGCGATTCCTTCAAGGACATACCCTGATATCATCACATCAATTGTAATCACTAATTAGGTTAGGCTGAACACTTTTTACTTGCATTCGATGAAAGAGATTCAAGGCCTCGTCACACTGCCAACTGTATGAATAGCCTAAAATAATCACACTCTACGACACCACATCTCTTTCAGTCATTTTGTCAAACAGTTTGCATGCATCCTCTAAAATCCCACATTGCATACATATCCATGAGTGCGTTACCCAAACAAATCCTGGAGATCAAATCCCATTCTAAGAATGTAACCATGTACCTTGATGCAAAATCTTGAATTTCAGACCTGTCTCTGCAATCTTGGAATTCTAGTCTCTATTATCACGGTTTTAAATCAAAGTAATTCATTGATTTTATAAAAAATTGCAGGGTTTCTTTCTTTCATTTTTGAGACTGAGCATAAAAAAAATTACCACCACAATTAACAACCAAGCCTTACTTCCAGCAATGGTATACTTAAGCTTGAACGGATTTAGAAACTACTAAAGCAGAGATGGCTTCTTCTCGTGGAATGTCTTTGGCATGCTTGGGATATACAACAACTTATAGGAGGGAATAACATAATAGTGGCAAAGATGAAATGATTGGGGTGCATACCTGTCTGTAGCATTCCATAGAATTAAGCCAACGCCGCCTGTTTATGTCCATATCTTGAAGAGGCTGCAATTATGGCAGTCCATGCCACCACATCTTGATTGTACATTTCATCAAACATTTGGTGAACATCAGCCAAACATCCTACCACGGCATACACAGTGACAAATTTAGGATTTTAGACATTATTCAAAACCCAAATCCTAAAAAAGCCATATTTAATTTTAAACTTGATTCATAATATTGTTTAACCATTCCTTTGGCGTGTGATCACTACAAAGCTTACATGATTTGTCGGCATTGATCTGGACCTGAGTTTGTTGGTTCTCTATTGTCACGATTCTCAGCTTGCAATGATTATGGGTTAAGGAGAATAAGCATCATATTTGAATTCTTCTCATATTTCAAGAATTTTTTGTCATTTGTATAATGATATCAGTCGTTGTTTGGATTAGTCCATTGGGTTTATCTCTTTGCTATAGGGAACTGACACTGGCGCTCTTCACTCTTTGCTGTGGTTCCTCTGCCTACTATGCTCTAAGGATTCCGGCCACTATGGTGTGCTCTAAATGAAGTATAAATCCAACCAAGAAGCTTAAAAGTCGAAGCTATGATCTAGTAGAATTGTTATAATTGCAAGGGTATCCATCCGGTGACAGGTTTGAGGGGTAGTCAGTCAGGTCCAGATGCCAATAAGGTTATCCCCTGAGCTACCTATATTTATTTTATTCAAATGGTTGAAGCTTATGATCGACGGAAATATGAAGAAGGCCTCAATGAGTCTTTAAAATAGAGCCTGAAGGTTCTAGAGCAGAATAAGAAGAACGGAGTGCAGATAAAGAGGAAGTATGGAGATTGGGTTTCTTGTTAATGAATATTTTGTGGTTCAATTGTACCTCAAGGACCTATTCATATTTTAAATGAAAAAATGACTGTTCCTTTTTGAAGATACCTGGTTCATTCATAACAAGATTAAAATGTACTATTTGAGCTCACTCCATGCAGTTTGCAAGGAATATCTCCAACTATTTGATATCAAATCTTAACACCACTTGTATTTATATTGAAAAGGTCATTTGGGTCAATTGGGAAGAGATAGGAACCCATCAAGCTAAGAAGAAACATCCATCCTCTAGGAAATCATTGTTCCCATACCATTCAGAAGGTTTTATGCAATATTTAAGAAGCCCATGCATCAATGAATAACTCTCGACTTAGGGAAGCCTCCAATGCTTGTATCATGGTGAAAAATGAAATGTCAAGGTGTAGATGCTTTATATGTGGAACTCCCTAGGCTAAGAAAGGATAACTGGCAGCTAGCACATTCCCCAATGCTAAGAAGACCTATTATGAGGATAGTCTAACTTGAAGGGGCCTCTCTATATATTTTAATATGGTTATTTTTGGAGGAATCATGGATATAGCCCGTAAAAGAAGGACGTCCCACACAAGAGGACATTTGGAGGGATATCATGAGATATTTCACATGGTTCAAGGTATGTCTCGCATATTTGGAGGCATGATAAGTCATCTAATCGATTATTGGCATGATTTAGAAAGAAAAGAGGAGGAACTCCCTTCATAAGTCAATGGCATTTTATGTCCAAAGATAAGATCAAATACCATGACTCAACGGAACACTGTAAATTGGAAAGTGACAAGTGGTGGCAAGAAATCATTCAAACCCTATTATATGCAATTTTCTCCCTTCAATGAGGAGAAGCCAGTTTTGAGGAGGCTTTTAGTGGCCCTTGAAGCATGGATCTAGAAGCTGCTAAATGTGTTTTACTTTTATTATTGGTTATCGGAGAGAAAAGTGGATATAGCATCCACTTATTGATATTTTATTTCAAGGTAAGTTGAGTTAAATTTAGAGGCTAGGAGGCCCTTTATATTTATTAAAGTCCTGTAGTTCAATTATGCCCTTTGTAAAATTACCATGAATCTTGCAACTAAAAGACTATTTCTTTCTCATTCTTGTAGCTTGAAAGTGTGCAATTTTAGAGGTGCATTGGTCCTAGAATTTCCATAGCTAAATGGGATTAAAAGGGGGATACCAACCTCTATTTATACCTAGATAGTGACAGCACAATCATTTGTCAACCCACTTTAAATCCTCTCAGATGTTTTCAAGCATAAAATTTCCTCAACAATATTTGTTAGGTGGGCCTTATTTCCTTATATGTTAAATTATGTGGTGATTCTATGATGTCATACAATGAAAACTAACCTCAAATCTTGTTCATAGATAGCCTACTAAGAGAGAAATGATGGCACATGTACTATAGGAGGAGACACACAAATATGCCTAGCCCAAAACTGGAAATACTATCTACCCCTCATCCATATATATACAGAACATTGAATAAAGAATAAATAGATAGAGGGATCCATTTGGAGTGATCCTAGAGTCCACAAATAAATAGTGATTGATGGATGTAAGCAATAGAATTTATAGATTCAAGGAGAGGGATTCATAAACTCTATAAATGGATGTAGTTTAAAATTTGCAGTGATGCCTACGTGCTAAAATATTTAAGAGTGGGAGGGATATGGTGCATTGATATCTTGGTTTTCCCTTACCGTAACATGCCTATAGGGATTGATATAGCATCAAAGAATCATCTTCACTATCATGAAAATGTTCTGAAAATATAAGAAATGATATTTGTCAATTGTTGTCTAGGAAATTTAAGAGTTCTGAGATAGTAGATGGAAGGATTGTGCAGTTAAATAATATATTCCATCACTAGAATACGATTGGATTTAAATGGGGAAAATGCAAGGAAATAAAGAGAGTATTTTCTGAATTAATTGTAGAGAAAGCTTGTCAAAGATGGCCAAATACACATTTTGAATCATAATTAGGTGTAGCAATTTGTATTCACTCCAAAATAATGGTATGTATGATGACAATGAGGATGAGGTTGTTATTTTACATGAGGTAATAATGTGTAATTTCACATCAAGGCATTGTGATTATTGTATAAATTTGATCAATGCATAAGGTCCTAATTTTATTAGGATGGTATCCAATTAACATTGATGTGGCCTCATGCAAAGAGGTTTGACAAACAATTTCTCTAATCGGGATCTTATTTGGAACTCATTCAAATAAGATGTGCGGAGACATATAAATGCCATACAACCTAATATAGATAACAATGTGTTTTACATACCATGTGTCTATCAATTCTAATACTTCAATGAAGGCTACATTCAAATGGGGGAAAGTGACATGATGTAACTTATAGTGCATTGTTACGCTGCACTTGTACCCAATGCACCTTCAGATGTGTCGGGCATATGTAATTTATATGTATGTAGTTTTTCATTAAGACATTTATATGGCCATTTTGAATATGTAATTTCTCTCCAACATCAGTCCAATCAAATCGAGCAAACAAAAATAAAATGTTTAGAACTAGCATTGCACACCTTCCAAAAATAGTTGTATTGCAATTTCCATGGTTTCTATGTCGAGTCCTCTCTCTCTATTTGCAAGTTTTCAAATTCGCTACAAGAAGATGATGTAGAGAAAAAAAAAATATGATTTAGATTTTGTATGCCTCTATTCTTGACTTATTCAAAGTTTTGTACCTTGGCATAAGAATGTATGATTAGAGATGCTTTTCCTATACTTTTTATTATTATCTCTTATCAGTTTTAACATTAGAAGAAATGGTGCAGAGAAAACCAATATATGTAGGGCTGGTGTATCTACTCTATGTTTCTTGTTAGTTATGGCATAACAATAATTAATGTATAGCTACTATCCCTCTACATTCTTACTCCTATAAATTTTCTCACTGAAAATAAAGGAGAACAATTATTTTCCCAACCCAATAGCCCCTATCACAACCAATTTGTCCAATAGTAATTTGATGCTTGTCAACCTCCACAATGCAGTTAGACGAAGTGTTAAAAAAACAAAAAATCATTGAAGAGGGGAAATGTTTCAATTGAAAAGGGATGTAATATAATATGAAACAGGATAAGGGATACAATCTATCACTAAGAGACAATACTATTAGGAATATCCTAGTTAAAAGGGCACTCTACATTAAACGTTAACATATGGAAACCAACACATATTTCAATGTCATAAGAGATCTAAGGAGAAGAGTGACCAACCTATAGGATATTTGGGGACTTATTCACATATTCTCTGGATATTTCTCTTGTAGACATCCCTCATCTTGGTTAGTTTTGACATTTTGTCACTCTACACCAAGATACCAGTAGTCGAGCCGATTGATGTAATAAAAACATAACAGACAAGGAGATAACAAAATTTGTAATAATGTGTCTTAAATCCTCTTACTTTGGTTATAAGGGTGTAATATATGAGTAGACTCGTGGTTTTGTGATGGGATCACCACTTTTCTCAATGGTTGCAAACATCTATATAGAGAACTTTTAATCAAGATCCCTCAATTCCTTTCCCATAAACTCGGAAGAATGGAAGCGATATGTTGATGATTTTTTTTTTTGAAATGGAGTTGTGGAATAAATAAGCTTAATTACTTTTTAGGAACCTCAACAACATCACTAAACATAACAAGTTCATAGAAAAAGACAACCAGTTATCCTTCCTCAATGTTCTTCTAACAAAGAAATAAAATGGGAGACTAGGGTATCAAGTATATCGCAAGAAAACCAACACTCATATATACCTACGTGCATATTCCCACCACAATACATTGCAGGATACTAGTGTCATTAAAACTCTAGATGCAAGGGCTTCTAGAATCTCAAAATCCAAACAACTGAACCAAGAGATGGACCACCTTTGAAAGGTAATAAAAGAAAAACTAAAAAGTCAAGTAAAAAGCCCTGAGATCTTAGTGTCATACATTAAAGGAATCATTGATTAGATTGCTAAGGTTCTACATTCTACATGAACATTCTACATTTTGGATTATATTTACATGTATTGTTGTTGATGTATAACTATGATATATTTATAATTTTATTTTTTATATCTATATACGGAGATCATACCATTGATATATATATATGAACAATATTTGAGGTTAGTTTTCATTGTATGACATCATAGACTTGACACATAATTTAAACATACAAGGAAATAAGGCCCACCTGACAAATATTGTTGAGGAAACTTTATGCTTGAAAACTTTTGAGAGGCTTTGAAGTGGGTTGACAAATGATTGTCCTGTCACTATCTAGGGAGCAACATAGGTTGGTATCTCCCTTTTAATACCATTTAGCTATGGAAATTCTAGAACCAATGCACCTCTAAAATTGAATGCTTTCAAGCTAGAAGAATGAGAAAGAAATAGTTTTTTAGTTGGAAGATTCATAGTACTTTTACAAAGGGCATAACTGAACTACATGACTTTAATAAATATAAAGGGCCTCCTAGCCTCTAAATTTAACTCAACTTACCTTGAAATAAAATATCAATAAGTGGATGCCATATCCACTTTTCTCTCCAATAACCAATAATAAAAATAAAACACATTTAGCAGCTTCTAGATCCATGCTTCAAGGGCCACTAAAAGCCTCCTCAAAACTGGCTTCTCCTCATTGAAGGGAGAAAATTGCATACAATAGGGTTTGAATGCTTTCTTGCCACCACTTGTCACTTTCCAATTTACAGTGTTCCCTTGAGTCTTGGTATTTGATCTTATCTTTGAAGATAAAATGCCATTGACTTATGAAGAGAGACCCCTTCAAGTTAGACTATCCTCATAATAGGTCTTCTTAGCCTTGGGGAATGTGCTAGCTGGCAGTTATCTTTTATTAGCCTAGGGAGTTCCACATATAAATCATCTACACCTTGACATTTCATTTTTCACCATGATACAAGCATTGGAGGCTTCCCTAAGTTGAGAGTTATTCATTGATGCATGTGCTTCTTAAATATTGCATAAAACCTTCTGAATGGTCTGGGAACAATGGTTTCCTAGAGGATGGGTGTTTCTTCTTAGCTTGATGGGTTCCTATCTCTTCCCAAATGACCCAAATGACCTTTGCAATAGAAATACAAGTGGTGTTAAGATTTGATATCGAATAGTTGGAGATATTCCTTGCAAACTGCATGGAGTGAGCTCAAATAGTACATTTTAATCTTGTTATGAATGAACTAGGTATCTTCATAAAGGAACAGTAATTTTTTCATTTAAAATATGAATAGGTTCTCGAGGTACAATTGAACCATAAAATATTCATTAACAAGAAACCCAATCTCCATACTTCCTCTTTATCTGCACTCTGTTCTTCTTATTCTGCTCCAGAACCTTCAGGCTCTATTTTAAAGACTCATTGAGGCTTTCTTTATATTCCCGCCGATCATAAGCTTCAACAATTTGAATAAAATAAATATAGGTAGCTCAGGGGATAACCTTACTGGCATCTGGACCTGACTGACTACCCCTCAAACCTGTTATCGGATGGATACCCTTGCAATTATACCAATTCTACTAGATCATAGCTTCGACTTTTAAGCTTCTTGGTTGGATTTATACCTCATTTAGAGCACACCATAGTGGTCGGAATCCTTAGAGCGTAGCAGGCAGAGGAACCATAGCAAAGAGTGAAGAGCGCCAGTGTCTGTTCCCTATAGCAAAGAGATAAACCCAATGGACTAATCCAAACAACGACTGATATCATTATACAAAAGACAAAAAATTCTTGAAATATGAGAAGAATTCAAATATGATGCTTATTCTCCTTAACCCATAATCGTTGCAAGCTGAGAATCGTGACAACAGAGAACCGACAAACTCAGGTCCAGATCAACGCCGACAAATCAGGTAAGCGTTGTAGTGATCACATGCCAAAGGAATGGTTAAACAATATTATGAATCAAGTTTAAAATTAAATATGGCTTTTTTAGGATTTGGGTTTTGAATAATGTCTAAAATCCTAAATTTGTCACTGTGTATGCCATGGTAGGATGTTTGGCTGATGTCCACCGAATGTTTCATGAAATGCGCAATCGAGATGTGGTGGCATGGACTGCCATAATTGCAGCCTCTTCAAGATATGGACATAAACAGGAGGCGTTGGCTTAATTCTATGGAATGCTACAGACGAGTATGCACCCCAATCATTTCATCTTTGTCACTATTATGTTATTCCCTCCTATAAGTTGTTGTAGATCCAAAGCATGCCAAAGACATTCCACAGGAAGAAGCCATCTCTGCTTTAGTCGTTTCTAAATCCGTTCAGGCTTAAGTATACCATTGCTGGAAGTAAGGCTTGGTTGTTAATGTGGTGGTAATTTGTTTTATGCTCAGTCTCAAAAATGAAAGAAATCAACCCTGCATTTTTTTATAAAAACAATGAATTACTTTGATTTAAAACCGTGATAATAGAGACTAGAATTCCAAGATTGCAGAGACGGGTCTGAAATTCAAGATTTTGCATCAAGGTACATGGTTACATTCTTATTCTTAGAATGGGATTTGATCTCCAAGATTTGTTTGGGTGACACACTCATGGATGTGTATGCAAATGTGGGATTTTAGAGGATGCATGCAAACTATTTGACAGAATGACTGAAAGAGATGTGGTGTCATAGAGTGTGATTATTACAGGCTATTCATACTGTTGGCAGTGTGACGAGGCCTTGAATCTCTTTCATCGAATGGAAGTAGAAAGTGCTTAGCCTAACCTGATTTGTGATTACAATTGATGTGATGATATCAGGGTATGTCCTTAAAGGCGTCGCTGACGAGGCTTTGAAATTCTTTTTTCAAATGCAACTGGCTGGCACAAAGACCTAGTATACTTCATTGATCTTGCTAAGATTCTCACCATCAATCTTTCCAGCCAGGGGATGGGGGATAGATAGGCGGTCCACGTTTTTTCATGATAGTGTAGTTAACATAGACGAGGGTGGAAATAATGACCAAAGCATGCCATCCATTGATAGTGGCTTTCATGATTTCATGGGATTTGGCAATTCGATGATCTCAAATCTTCAGGAGTTTGAGAAAGTTGCTACAGAACTAGGTGATAGGCAATTCGGTGACAATGGATTCAATACTTTAGAAAAAAAATTTCCATCCAAACCCAGAAATTTGTGGCTATACCCTAACTAACTCAAGGTGAGAATCTCTTTTCTTTGTCTATTATTTTAGTAGGGGATAGTGACAAAGTTATTGATGCTTGTATGATGGGAATGATGGATGGGTTCCATCCAAAGCCTAAATACCCTAATGTACTATTCAATTATATAGATTTCATTGCTAATTCTGTCCATGAGCAGTTGTCTTTGCCAAAGAGAAAATTTATAGATGCCAGGCCTACTTAGTGTATCTTGTCGTATTTCATCACCCTCATTGTCATCATCGACACCAACTCCTATTCACAAAGGAATGTTGGTGGATAGAGCTCCGGTTGGATTGTAATGGGATTCAATTAAAAATCTCATAGGATTTTTTATGTGCCAACCATTCCCGTATGTACCAAATAAATCCAAATCAAAGTAGAAAACGATAGAGTGATTGTGAACAAATAAATAACGAGGACAACAAGGGATGGAAAAAAGTCCACTTCACCCATAGTTCCTTAAACACTTTTGGTGGGTGAAGGGAGGATGGCGGGTGAAACACCTTTAGTGGTTCCTTTGAGGGGGGGGTGGAGGGGGAATTGAATCTCCATCAAAGATTTATACTATATACTGAAATATAACATATATAGGTTTCTAGTGTTCCAACAACCACTTCTTTAGGATTTTTCTATTGAAAAATTTACCCATGAACCTACCTACAAGTGCCTTTTCCATCAAACCCTGAACTTTTTATAGTTGCACATCATGTTCGGCCACATTCTTAACTTGTTCATGTCTAAATTTGATGCATTTCTTATTACAAAACATATAACAATATAAGGCCCGGTTCAAGGCAAGAATTACAAACTATTTAACTCAAAGAAACTCTCCCTTTGATTATTATCATAACCATCAAATTGCACATAAGCTATGTATCCTAGGGCTTATGCTGTCGACCCCCTATCGAAGCTTTGCTACCAAAAGGCTTAGCAATCACTCAGCAATCATTGTCCATTAAAGGCTTAGCAATCATTATCCATTAAAGGCCATAATGGTCAAGAATATCAAAATGTTTAACAAGAAGTGGATGCTAGCTTGGAAACAAAGGGTATCAAGCATAACCATGGCCATGTTGCTGCAATGAAAATTTGTTTCTTCCAATCCATTTTACTGTATAGCTATTGTTTGGGTTTTGACATGAAGTTAGTGGTCATTCAACATGCGTAACATGTTATATAAAGTTACTTATTGGGTAAAAGTAAAGGAAATCCATCAAATGCACATGAATATGTAGATAGATTCCTAGGTACTTGCTGAAGACTTAACATTTATTTTCTTAATTGATTGAGCCAATAACAGACCCAAAAGAACATAAACAGATCAGCAAATGAATATGCACAAATTTCATTTTGGCTTACAGTTTAATATTATCTTTATCAAGTTCTTCTCTATGGTGCCCTGACTGGTTCAAATTCCCGATAACTGACCAGGTGCCTGCATTCAAAGAATGGCCCTCAGTTTTGAATTTTAGCATTAACATGAATTCTTTAAAATTTTGCAGACCGAAAGATAACAAAAGACAAGTGCAGTAGAAACATCAACAACATCACACACACTGAACATAATAGTTTTTCACAAGGAAACCTTTAAAGGACAAAAAACCCAAACGAATTAGTAACTCATCTCTTAAATGAGATGATCGAGTCTTCAATAATTTTCAAACCCTAAATGGTTTGAATCATTGATCAACCAAATCCACAAAAGATAATTTTTTACAACAAAACCATAATTAGGGTTTTCTGCCCTAACTCACTTTACTGCCCGAATTTTGTTGTTAGTGCTTCCCGAATTTGTTTGGGATGTTGTTGCCAATAAAGGAGGCCACCAACAAGGGTTGGGGAAGCCTTTGCTGCTACCCTAGACTTCCACCGAGAGCAAGCAGTGAGGGTATGCTACTACCCTAGGTCCACACTGTGAGCACAAGAAAATGGAGAAGTGACTGTTGCTACTTGTGGATTGTAGCCGCTCGTGACCACTGATGTGGATTGTAGCCTGAATAAGGAGAAGCCCTAGTGAGCTAGGAAACCACACTAGGATAGCGAAAAGAGATAAAGAAAGAACGATAAATAAAGAGCCCAGCCACAAAAATCTCCTCTCAGAAGTAGCGGATAATCTCAATCATGAATCTTTCCTCAGTCCAAGAAGGAGCAGTGAAGTGATGAAAGTTGTTGTGTGTTAAAATGAATTGCAAGTGGCATTTATCTATAGCCTTTCAAACATTTGGGTTGGTCCCACATAATTAGGAGTTGACATTATGGTTTGTATATTTTTCCTCTTTACCCTTTTGACTTTAATCTTTTGTGGTACAAAAAGCCTTTTTGCATTTTGACTTGTGCCACTTGGTCTTTCAAATGGACCAAGGCTTAGGGTTAGATGGTCCTCCAAGTATTTTTTGGTCAAAGCAAGTGGTTTCTAGGGTCCTTCATGCCCACTCAAATCACATCATCATAAATAAGGAGAATTACTAAATGCTTTAACTTGATCTCCTTGTGCCACCAAGATTAGGTGCTAGGTCTCTTAACTAAGGGTAGCTAATACCTAGAGAAGGTCTAATAGCCCATAGATAAAGGAGAGGAGTGCATCACATGCCCAGACCCGGTCTAGGGCTTATGGTGATGACCTGGTAACTAACCAAGTGTCTCAGCCCTAGGATGCATCAAATGACTTAATGTCAAATACTTGGTAACTGAAAAAGTGCCTCCATTCTCTCGAAGAATGGCCCTTAGCCCAGGATGAGTCCCCCAGTCCCAGACTGGTTCAAATTTCTGGTAACTAATGAAGTACCTTCATTTAGTGAATGGCCCTCAGTTCTAGGCTAAGATCCCTAGTCCCACCCCAGTCCCAAACTGGGTCAATTTCTTGGTAACTGATCAGCCTCCATTCTCCTATAGAATGGCCCTCAGCCCTAGGCTGAGTTCCCTAGTCCCAAACTAGTTCAAATTCCTAGTAACTTACCAAGTGCCTCCATTGAAAGAATGGCCCTTGGTGTTGAATTTTAGCATTAGCATGAATTCTTTAAAATTTTGTCGATCGAAAGATAACAAAGAAAAATAAAAGTGCAGTAGAAACATCAACAACATCACACACACTGAACACAATTGTTTTGCATGGGGAAACCTTTAAAGGACAAAAACCCCAACAACCCTGCTGCTACTTGATCCTACTTTTGCTGCTCGAGACCCTCCTGTTACTCTCTTACAGCCTACTGCTGCTACCCGAGCTACTGTAGGAGCTGCTCGGGATAGACAACAGCCAAGAGGAGGGTGAAATGATGCTGTTATTGAAGAATCTGAGGCTACCTGTGATGGAATGTTGCTGCCCATGAATATATGATGCTCCCCGTGAAGATTATAAGCGTTGTCATGAAGGTGAATAGGCCAAGGGTTAAACCCTAGCTAGTGAAAAGATGAAGATGGTGCTACAAGAGATCACCATGGAAGCCTAGCTTGAGGTTACACTATAACAAGAGTGGGTGTCGTGAGTCATAGATGATCCACCTTTCCTTTTCTTGCTTCTTCTTAAAGGCAATGCTTCAAACATTAGATGTAGGTTCTTCTGTGGCATTAAGAACCAAATCATCTAGGTCAGTCTCTTCTAAGGTGTCCATAAGCCTGGGTTTCCATGAGTTGTAGTTGGCTGACCCCTCAATCCTTTCTTCTGGTCTGAAGATGTTGGTGGCCATCTCTGATTAACTAGTCCACTATATTAGTCTGCAGATGTCCCAAGGTTTAGGAGTATTACAGTAATTTTCTCTCTTACTACAATATTCACATGCAAAGCTCTGATACCATGTTGAATTTTAACATGTGCATGTCATTCTTAAGAAATTGCAGACTGTAATATAGATAGAGATTGAAAAGTAAACATGAGTGAGACAAGTGCAGTAGTCAACCAAGCATCACACAATTGAACACATGAATTTTCATGGGGATACCTTTAAAGGACAAAAAACCCAAAAGCATTAGTAATTCATCCCTTAAATGAGATGACTGAGTTTGTTCATTAAAAGAAGAGAATTGATCTCATAATTTCAAGATGAATGTACATGAAAAAAAATCAAGTATAATGAAGCCCTAGCAGGCTTGATGCTGCTACCATATGCTGCCACGTGGAGGGTGAGTAAAACCCTAACCACCTGTGACCATCAACTTGCTACCCAAATTCACTGCTGCTAGAGTTCCACTGCTACCCAAATTTCCTTCACAGAACATGAATTTTACATCAAAATACAAATTAGGGCTTTCTTCCCTAATTCTTCCTGCTGTCCAGAAAATCTAAATATGCAGCCCAAATTTGTTGTTACTTGCCTGGACTTCCCAGATTTGTTTTCGGATCTACAACTTCCTGCCTGGAGTTGCCTTGATCTAATGCTGCCTTCCCGGAACCTGTTTTTCTACTGCCCGTGTTCATGACTGCTTGCCTGGATCTGCTCGTAATTAAACCGAGCCTTCCCGAGAAGTTCCTGTACCTGCCCAAGTCCTCTTTCTACTTTCCTGAGATCTCTGTCTGCCTGCCCGGACTATTTCTTCTTGCCTGTAGCTTGCCTGGACACTACTATAGGAAAATAGGTACTGTTTTGTATAACGATCCTATACAAAAGAGTGCACTAAATTATGCCCAATAGAGTTGCCAGTTTTGTTGTGTAAATTTTTTTTTAAAAACAAAGGATGTCTGCTAATAGATAAAGGGAGAGGCCATTGCTATTATTCCCCTAGGATAATTGGTCTTGAATCAAGAACTTAAATAAAATCTAAGAGGAAAAATTGAATCAATCAATAAAGTGGATGTTGTGATGGTGACTCCTAAAAAGTGTTACTGTTTTGAATTTGATGACTCCAACCTTAAAACCTTCACTGCTAGGAGAGAAAGGGGTTATGTCTTTGTGTAATAATTTTCTGTTCCATAGTTGGGCAGTTCAAACAAGTATAATGGAAAACGAAAGGAAGAAGGCCACCTTGTAGTAGCCTGTTACATACGACCATGTCAATTTACTCCACAGTGAGCCAATATTTGTTTTCGTTTTGTAATCCAGAGACTAAAAAGAGCAAGGCACAAACCTATGAGAGATCAACCAAGCACCTACCATTTCACCAATCAAGCTTCCAAGGTTTGGAGCAATATCTTGCATCTTTGACAAAAGGTAAGAATGAAGCTGTTTTCGATATTCTGAAAGTTCTATAACCCTCTGTGCAAAATGCTCGATGTTTATTAAATCAATAGGAGAAATATCTTGACCTAACATCACAAAACATAATTATAAAATGTCACAAAAAGGGTGAATCAAAATTACAGCAATCCACATGATTCCATTTCAGCAAATGATCAAAGTTTTCATCCAACAAATAAAGGTGTACCCATAGAAGCCTTAGCAGCCTCAATAATATCCTTAGCTTTGTCTTCATCACCAGTTAATTCTGTCAACTCAGATAAGGCATCCTCTAACAAAGTGGACTTATCCTTCACAAATTTTTCTACTCTTGCATAGATATAGTTGTCATTGGCAATCTTCACTAGCTCAGGAAAATGCCACAAGTACCACTCCCTGGATATGCCACTATATTAGTTAGCAATAAAAAGGATAAACAACAAGAGGAATAAAATAATGCATTAGAAAGAACCGTATCCATTGCAGTATATGTTGAATCGAGCAAACTCTTAATATGGTGTTTAAAATCAAAAAATTAAGCAACTCAGTAAATTTCCCAAGCAATTTGATATTTATTATAAAATAATCAGGATGTCAATAGCTACTCTATCCAATATTTTGAAGCTGCTAGGGCTGTCTGTATAATGAAATCGAAGCTGGTCGATACTGCTATTCAAAATGGGGTGTCGCCATGTTGATGACCCAGGTTCAAACCCCAAGGGGCATACAACTCTGGAAATAAAGTTGTTGGCCAAGTTTGACAGTGTTCCATATGCAGCATTCATTAAATGAAAACATACTTCTCTCAGACAAACTATAATAAAATGTGTTATAACTCTTAATCTTCTTAAAACAAGTTTCTGGTATGTGATGGAATGGGTATGTGGAGACATGTACCCAGTTCAGTCTAGAGAACCCCCAAAATTTCAGGGGACAAAACAGAACATTAGTGTAGGACATACCGGGCCCTGCCCCAAATATATAAACATTAAAAAATCCATTGATGCCTAAAGTTTTAGACTTTTAAAATAATCATTAATAATTCCAGAATGCAATCTAGTTTTTTCATGGATGCAATCTAAAATTTCCTAGCCTAGGTGACTACTGTCCTTGTGTCCTTCATCAAATCAATTAATTCCAGAATTTAATTAATGCAGAAAAAAATAATTTCTAATCATATCATCAATCACAAATCTGTGTTTTTTCATGGATGCACTGTAAAATTTCCTAGACTAGGTGACTGCTGTCCTTGTGTCCTCTATCAAATCAATTTATTGTTGAAATTAATCAATGCAGAAAATTTAAATCCTGAATATAGCATCAATCACACTATGTATAGCTGAAAACTTTAAGGAGTGGAAGCATAAAAAAAATTCATACATACACAGGTAATTTCTCCTACAAAATCAGCTTTTCATTCCTTAATCAAAGATTAGTAATTACAAGGAAACCTCCACAAACTGCTGAAACTTAGCAGCTGTATGGCTTGCTGAGAAGGTGCAGCCAACATAGAAAACAAAGGAACATTGGTATGGTGCTATATTTGTGATCAGATTCATCAATAACTGAATATCTATCATCATCAACAATAGGCTTATTACTATTGTCACTATCCATGCCAACTCCAAGGTCATCTTCTTCTGCACTTGGAGTAGGCTCAAACTATGGGCCAATCGGACTAATGAATCTTTGGAAACACTGCTTAATGCCAATTTCAAATTGCCATGAACATAAACAAGGTATTCCAATTGTTTAGATAGCAATTTGTTTCTTTTCTTAGTGGAAAAAAGGAAATGGACAAAAGGTTAAATGAAGTAGGGGCCATTCCTGAAGATTAGATCTTTGTCTTCTTTGGTTTCGAAGTCAAACAGGAAGTATCCCCTTCCGACAGAGTATGATGCAATGATTTTGGAGATGAGGGGTCTCTAGTTTCTTTGGACCCAGCTATCAGTGGATTTTGGCGAAGGCCAGAGCCTCGTGAATTGCCCGATCAGGGCTCGATCTGCCAGGGAGAGAGCAACCCGCATAGTTTCTTCCGGTGGGAGGGCTACTTCTGGCACATCTTCTATTCTCTTGACAAACTTCGGGGGATCTCTTATGCCCAATTATTGACATCCAATACATATTATTGACATACTGTAAACATAAGTAAAAATTTTCACTAAAGCATAACATGTCATATTTTGCTCATGTTTCTTCTTAAAATGCAATATTATTCTTCATTTTTGAATTGTAGGTAATTTCACACGACATATTTTTATACTGTATGGTGATTTAGGTCACAACTAACTGATATTCTCGATGGTTTAAAGGAGAATCCGGATGTTAGAGCACTAGTGCAGGTGCCTATATCTACTTTTGTTTTCTTCATGTGCTATACAAATTTCTATTTCTGTAAAATTTCCATCTATTTTCCCTAGTCCCTGCGTTGTTGACTATTTTCTGCAATTTTTGTAACAATAAGTTGGTTTTATGTAGTAGCTTACCTAGTACTGATTGAGGAATGAATAAAATTGCTATATATATACAGTTTGTTGTGTTCACCTGTATATGCAAGATATTCTTGCTCTAATCTTTAAAATCAGTTCAGAGCTCTGCAATTAAATACTTTAGGATGACAAGTACGATTTAGATATACAGTGAATAATGTCAAATTGGCACTCATCTCATTTAAATCTATAGTAGCTAGCTGATATCTTGTCTTATGTGTGCTCTTGTAAGTTCCTAACTAGTGTTAACCCCATGGAAGTTATAAAAATCATTGGAATGACTGGCTTTGAGAAACTAGGTTTTGGAAGTCTGATCTTGGACATGATTAGCCCTGCCAAGCCATCCTTGGGATTTGGGTGTTTGGCTATTGGTGTTTGGGATTACCACTTGTCCACCTCTGTACTGGCCCTAGTGAATAGAATTTCACGTTGCATGGGGGCAGTGGGTGTACTATGTTTGATCAGGTCTGTTGGTGAGAGATATGATGGTTGATTTTTGATAAGTGCTTTTCATAACCTAGCCTTCTCTCTCCCTTGTAGCATCTTCTTGCATTTTGGTTTTGAGGAGTTGAGAGCTTGACCCTTTGCACATTCAGTTAAGTGCTTTCTTGGCCATGACTGTTAGCCTGGGTTGTAAGTGTTTTTGTTGACTGACTGTTGGCTATTGAAAAGTTTGAAGCAGCATCCAAATTGTGTGTTCAGCTATGTTTGGATAAAGGTAGACTCATACCTTCCTCTATGTTTCCTTTTTGGTGCATTGTTTTTGGTTGATGGGTAGGAATTGCTGTTTGGTTGAGTGAATCTACCTTGTGTTTTTATTGCCCTTTGTTACATTTGAGCTCTATCACTGTTTTGTTATTGTTGCTTTCACTTGTTCGGTCACTAATGTATGAGGTCAAGTTGTTCTTTGGCCAGTCTGTTTGCAGGGTTTGATGTTGTTGTTTAAGCCCTCGACCCTTTGCATGGCTCAGAGTCCAGACTATGAGCTGTTAATGCATAGTAGGCGGAATTGTTGGTTATATGTTGGTTGTCTGTAGTCGAGGCTAGAATTTGCATGATTTATTTGTTTGAACAGCTCATTATGCTATATCTCTTGAGCATTGTTTTACAAAATTTGATGTTGAACCTGTACTATTTCTTGGCTTTATTTATTTTATGTTTGTCTACAGTGACAATGTAGAAATAAACTCGAGAAGCCAGGCTATGGTGAGATCTGTTTTCTCAAAATCCCCTTAGTACTATAACGAGACCTGCCTACCCTGCCAAAGTCATTCTTAGAACAAATTAATTTTATCTCCTTTTTTATGGTCTCTATATGTGATTACATCTCTGTGATGCAATTTACATGATCTGCCAAGAGATCATGGCACCTGTAGTCACTGGAATCGTGGTTAAATCTTATTGCATGTATGCAACTGGTGTATGACTCTCATGGTGCATATTAAAAGCTATGAAAGCATGGGTAAATCTTGACCATGCTCTGCATTTTTCTGGAATTTATATTATTGATGGTAGACTTTGAACTTTACAGAATCTACTTACTGTAATATCGATATAGGAAAGTAGACATTCAGACCTATTGCGACCTGATATGCTGCCAAATTGAGAAGTTTTCATTGGGCCATCAACTGTGATCTTGTGGTGTATCCACATGATAAAAGTAAGCTCATCAAGGATCAGTCACCACCTTGGTATTGACCATGAAACTACTGTGTGAATGAATGATGAGATGCTGCGAATTGGAGAGTGGAAGTATTTCCCAACCACTGTGTGGAAATTCAAAGCTACTATCGACATGAAGGAGGTTTACTAAACTGATTGGATGGAGTACTCTCAATGGTAGTAATCCTGTGCTAAATTGTAGTCTTAGCTCTTCGATTTGTGTTAGTAATGGCTAGTAAGCATCATTTACTCTTTCCGAAGTGTGAAAAATTGATTGGAAAGAATTACAGTTTATGGAGTCATAAGATACTAACCATTATTGAATTTAGAGATCTTGAACAAACCATCTTAGGCATAGTGGAAAAAATCGGCATCAATAAAAAATTAGGGAGGGTCTAGAAAACATCTTCTCGGCAACATCGGCAAAAAATCGGCAAACCGCAACAAGCATTAAAAATGCAAATTTTGTACTTCAATAAGATTAAAATTAGCTTACCGATGTTTCCCTATTTGCCAAATTTTCCCGTTTTTCCCTTATCTTTCCCGATTTTGTCAATTTTTTGCCGGTTTTTTCCCCGATTTTCCCATTTTTTGCCAGTTTTTGCCGTTTTTCCCGATTTTTTAATGATTTTCCCAATGTCCGATTTTTTGAAAAATCAGGATTTTTTCGAGCCTAAAAGTTGACAGCCAAGAAAAATTGCGATTTTTTCCACTATGATCTTAGGTAAAGAATACAGACCAACAAATTATCCCAAAAACTATGATAAAAGACATAAAGAGGCACTTATGCTTCTCAAATTGTCAGTTGCAGTTACATTAGTTCCAGAAGTAAGAAATTCCATTGTAGCACCTATATTGTGGAAAAATCTCCAAAATAAGTATCAAGCATCATAAGTTGGGTGGTCATTGTATTTTAAAAATCTTTTGTTTTAACGTTTCCACCAAGTTACTGGTAGGAGGACCAGACTGTAAATATTTATTGCACTTGAAGGATCTTAATGATCAATTTTTTGCTATTAAGAAGCCAGTGGATGATGAGGATGTGGTTTCTTTGTTGATGTGAATTTTTCTGCTGTCCTTTGATTCATTTGTTGAGTCCTTACATCTACTTGGGGAGAACCAACAACTTACATTTGAGAAGTTATTGACACTTTTTTGTACAAAAGGAAAGGAGGCTAGATCAGATAGAAGTGTCAAATCCATCCACTATAATGAGTGCATTAAGTGCAGAGTTCAAAGGCAAAGACAAAAAAAATGCTAACAATGTATCAAAGAGAACAAATTTAGATGTTATTACTGCAATAAGCCTAGACACTTCAAGAGATATTGCCAAAAAAAAATATGACTTGGCACATGGTCAAATGAAATCAAGGCATGCAAATGTTGCCGAAAGAGGTGAAGAAGAAGCAGTGGGTGATTTTGCATTTGTGGCATTACATAATCAATCAACTAATTCTATATCCTGGTATTTAACTCAGCTCCATCTCACCACTATAAGTGTCACAGAAACTGGTATGTAAATTTCATTAAAGATAAGAGTAATAATGAATCTATTGCTTTGGGTGATGGATGGACTCACTATGTTAGAGGATGTGAGGTTTTTCATGTCATATTGAACAATACTTTAACTTATACTTTCAAAAATGTTCGATATGTTCCTAACATGAGCAAAAATCTTGTCTATTAGTGAGATAACTAGGAACCCTAATATTTTTGTAAATTTTCAAGGAAGCAAATATATGGTCACTACTCTCGTGATAACAAGGTGACTATAGTTTGTATTGGTGAAAAAGGGTTGCATAGACTGGTTGATTCTAAAAACAACAAAGGCACATGCACCAGCTGTGGTAGAGAATACAAATGTACTTTGGCATTAAAGGTATGGACACCTAAGTTGTCAATATTTATTTGTACTTAATAAGACTACTATGGTGGATGGTCTTCCACCCATTTAGGATTGTTAGAGGTATGTGCAGGATTGTTAGAGATACGCATAGGCTATCAGTTATGAAAACAACATTGGCTTTTATTTGATACTGACAATAAAACATGGCAAGCCAAATGAGTTTTGGACCTAGTACATGTTGATTTGCATGGTCCAATGAAAACACTTACAATATATGGAGATAAGTAATTCCTATTACTGGTTGATGACTATTCAAGGAAAATTAGGGTTTGTTTTATGAATAATAAGTCAAGTTGTTGTTCAAATTTTGTAACATAAAAAGCTTTGGTAGAGAAACAAACAAGTAAACAACTGAAAGCTTTAGGATATGATAATGGAGGTGAGTTTGTTTCAACTTAGTTCAAAGAATCTTGCAAAAGGGAAGGTATACATAGGAAGTATACCACTCCATACACTCCACAACAAAATGGAGTCATGGAAAGGAGGAATAAGATAGTTGTGGAGATGGCAAAGTGCATGGTGGACAGCCAGAATGTACCATAGCCATACTGGGAAAAACCAGTGAATGTTGTGGTTTACATCCTTAATAAAAATCCTTGTAAATATTTGTAGGATATCACTCCCGAGGATTCATGGTTAGGTAGAAAACCTTTTGTAAGAGATTTTCATATTTTCAGTTGTATTGCTTTTGCAAATATTCCCAAGGAAAAACGTTCCTAATGAATAACTAGATGTTTCTATGAACAAAATTGTGATTAATAGAGATGTTATAGATGAGAAAATATCATTCTTCTATGATGATGGTAAATCTATAGATAGTACTAAGTAGTGTATGGGAAATTGTTGCTCATTCAAGAACAAATTCTGGTGTTGAAATCAAACAGGACTCAGAGCCGGAAACATCATAGGAGTCAAGCTCCAAGGAGGGGTTTAGTGAAGAAGAGGGGGATTCTCAATATTCACAACAGAGAGGGATTATTGATCTTCACAGAAAGACCAAGAGGGCCAACAAAGGAAATGGAAATGGTATTATACCATGATGGAAGGATATTGAGAAGATGAGTTGCCAAAGGCACTAGAAGGAAAGACTACATGATTGAGGAAACAAATTGTGCAAGGCAGTGAGTAGATAAATTTTTCTATAACTTCTGTTGTTTTCGTGTCAGGTATTTGAACCTAGCACATTTGAAGAATCCAAAGGAAAACTTGAATCAGAGGCTGCGATGAAAGTGAAATATGATGCATAGCTAAAAAGCAAGACTTGGGTCTTGTCCACATTGCCTCTAGGGAAGAAAGCACTTAGTTGTAAATGGATTTTAAAAGTCAAATATAAACTAGATGGTTATTAAGACAAATACAAAGCTTGTATTGTTTCCAAAGGATATGCACAAGATGAAGGGGTGTACTGTGAAGAAATCTTTGCCCCCACAACGAAAATGGTAACTTTTCGACTAGTTATCTCCATTTTTGCTAATTCTGGATGGAAGATATACAGATGGATGTTAAAAGTGCCTTGATGTAACCACAAGGGTTTCATTTTTTTGGAAAGAAAAATTTGGTTTGTTGGTTGGTAAATTCCTTGTATGGATGGTAAAGTCCTTGTATGGACTCAAGCAGACTCCTCAAGCCTGGTATTTCAAACTTGATCAATACCTTAGAGATTCTAGAGTTAGAAAAACCTATTATGAACCCACTTACTAGGTCAAAAACAGTGATGATGATATATTGATCTTATTTTGTCTATGTTGATGGTATTCCCATCACCAAAAGCAATGCCAACAAGATTCAACAGGTGAAATTTGATATTTGATCTATTTTTGAAATTACTGATTAAAGCCTGCTTCATTATTGTTTAGGTGTAGAATTTTTGCAATCTAAGCATGCTGTCTTTTTATCACAAGTCAAGTATGCCAAAGCACTCTTCAAAAAATTCAGAATTTTTGAATGTAATCCTAGATCTACACCTATGGAAGTTTTCATAAAACTCTCAACTTACACAGACTCACCACTAGTCAACGATTCATTGTATTGGAAATTGGTTGGTAGTTTGATTTATCTTACTACCACCCAATCAGATCTATGTTTTTTAGTGACTTGTCTCTTTCTCAATTCATGTCTAATCCTGAAGAGTTACATTGGCAAGTTGCAAAATGAGTCCGTCAATAGTCAAAGGGACCCTTGACTTTGGCATTCTATATCAGAGATATGTTGACTCCATGCTAGCAGAGCATATTGATTTCAATTATGCTGGATCAGTTGATACAAGGAATTCAGAAACAGGTTATGTGTTCACTCTTGGTTTAGGAAGGTAATTTCATGGCAAAGTAATCTACAACCTACAGTTGCCTTATCCTCCATTGACAAAAAATACAAGGTAGACTTCAGTACAGGTTGTGAGGCAATGTGGTTACGAAGAATATTGGTCGATCTTCAACTTGACCAAGCAGTGATAACCTCACTTTTCTGTGACAATCAGAGTGCTCTCAAAATGGCAAAAAATTCAGTCTATCATGCCATAACTAAGCATATTGAATTTCATCACAATTACATCAGATAGTTGGTTGACAATCAAGACATTTGCCTTTATTATTGTCCTACAGGAGAGAAAATATTGACATAATGACAAAACCACTTGGTAATGATAAGTTCACTCATCGTGCCATGTTAAAAAGAAAGCTAACTCCAGCTAGATTTTCATAATGGTGTAATGAGCTAACATATAAGCTTTCACTCATAGTTCCATGTTAGAAGGAAATCTAACTCCAATTAGATTTTCATCATGGTGTAATGTATTTGATGACAATGTGGTAGTGTTAGATGGAAAACTACTTTATGAAAAATAATACACATTAGCTTTTACTCACCGTGCGATGTTTTAAGAACGAAAGCTAACTCCAGCTAGATTTCCATTATGGTGCATTGTGATTGATGACAATGTGGATGTGCTAGATGAAAAACTACACTATGAAAGTTTACACACATTAGATTTCTCTCACCGTGCAACGATTTAAGAATGAAAGCTAACTTCATCTAGATTTTCAACACAACCCAATGTGATTGATGACAATGTGGTTGTGTTACATGGAAAACTACCTTATGAAAACTAACACACATTAGTTTTCACTCATCATGCCATGTTGTTAAAATGAAAGCTAACTCCAGCTAGATTTCTATCATGGTGTAATGAGCTAACACACATAAGCTTTCTTTTATAGTGCCATGTTGTTAGAAGGAAAGCTAACTCCAGCTAGATTTTCATCATGGTGTAATGTATTTGATCACAATGTGGGTGTGATGTGGGTGTGTTAGATGAAAAACTACCTTATGAAGACTAACATACATTAGCTTTACTCACCATGCAATGTTTTAAGAATGGAAACCAACTCTAGCTAGATTTCCATCATGGTGCATTGTGATTGATAATAATGTGGTTGTGCTAGATGGAAAAATACCCTATGAAAGATTACACACATTAGATTTTCAACATGGTGCAATGTGCTCGATAGCAATGTGATTGTGTTAAATGGAAAACTACCTTATGAAAGCTAATACACATTAGCTGTCACTCATCGTGCCATGTTGTTAAAATGAAAGCTAACCCCTGCTAGATTTCCATCATGGTGTAATGAGCTAACAAACAAAAGATTTCCCTTATAGTGCCATGTTGTTAGAAGGAAAGCTAACTCCAGCTAGATTTCCATCATGGTGTAATGAGCTAACAAACAAAAGATTTCCCTTATAGTGCCATGTTGTTAGAAGGAAAGCTAACTCCAGCTAGATTTCCATCATGATGTAATGTATTTGATAAAAATATGGCTATGTTAGATGAAAAACTACCTTATGAAAACTAACCGACATTAACTTTGTTTACTGTGCAATGTTTTAAGAACGAAAACTAACTCTAGCTAGATTTCCATCATGGTGCATTGTGATTGATGAAAATGTGGTTGTGCTAGATGGAAAACTACATTATGAAATCTAACACACATTAGAATTCACTCACTATGCAATGATTCAAGGACGAAAGCTAACTCTAGCTAGATTTCCATCACGGTGCTATGTGATCAATGACGATGTGGTTGTGTTGATGGAAAACTACCTTATGAAAGCTAACATACATTAGCTTTCACTCATCATGCCATGTTGTTAGAATGAAAGCTAACTCCAATTATATTTGCATCATGTTGTAATGTATTTGATAACAATGTGGCTATGTTGGATGAAAATCTACCTTATGAAAGCTAACACACATTAGCTATTACTCACTGCACAACGTTTAAAGAATGAAAGCTAACTCTAGCTAGATTTCCAACATGGTGCATTTTGATTGATGACAATGTGGTTTTGCTAAATGAAAAATTACATTATGAAAGCTAACACACATTAGATTTCACCCACCGTGCAACGATTTAAGGTTTAAAGCTAACTCCGGCTAGATTTCCATGACGGTGCAATGCGACAATGACGTTGTGTTAAATAAAAAAATACCTTATGAAAGATAACACAAATTAGCTTTCACTCATCATGCCATGTTGTTAAAAAGAAAGCCAACTCCAGCTAGATTTTCATAATGGTGTAATGAGTTAACAAATATAAGCTTTCACTCATAGTGCCATGTTAGAAGGAAAGCTAACTTCAGCTAGATTTCCATCATGGTGTAATGTATTTGATGACAATGTGTCAGTGTTGGATGGAAAGTTACCTTACGAAATCTAACACACATTTGCTTTTACTCACCGTGAAATGTTTTAAGAATGAAAACTAACTCCAGATAGATTTCCATCATGGTGCATTGTGATTGATGACAATGTGGTTGTGTTAGATAAAAAACTACACTTTGAAAGCTTACACACATTATATTTCACTCATCATGCAACGATTTAAGGATGAAAGCTAACTTCAGGTAAATTTCCAACACTACACAATGTGATTGATGACAATGTAGTTGTATTACATGAAAAACTACCTTATGAAAGCTAACACACATTAGCTTTCACTCATCGTGCCATGTTGTTAAAAGGAAAGCTAACTCCAGCTAGATTTTCATCATGGTGTAATGAGCTAACAGACATAAGCTTTCCCTTATAGTGCTATGTTGTTAGAAGGAAAGCTAGCTCCAGCTAGATTTCCATCATGGTGGAATGTATTTGATGACAATGTCGCTATGTTAGATGAAAAATTACTTTATGAAGGCTAACAGACATTAGCTTTACTCACTGTGCAATGTTTTAAGAACGAAAGCTAACTCCAGCTAGATTTCCATCATGGTGTAATGAGCTAACACACATAAGCTTTCCCTTATAGTGCCATGTTGTTAGAAGGAAAGCTAACTCCAGCTAGATTTCCATCATGGTGCATTGTGATTGATGACAATGTGGTTGTGCTAGATGAAAAAATACACTATGAAAACTTACACACATTAGATTTCACTCACCGTGCAACGATTCAAGGATGAAAACTTACTCCAACTAGATTTCCAACACGGTGCAATGTGTTTGATAACAATGTGGTTGTGTTACATGGAAAACTACCTTATGAAATCTAACACATGGTAGCTTTCACTCATCGTGCCATGTTGTTAAAAGGAAAGATAAGTCCAACTACATTTTCATCATGGTGTAATGAGCTAACACACATAAGTTTTCCGTTATAGTGCCATGTTGTTAGAAGAAAAACTAACTCCAGCTAGATTTTCATCATGGTGC
This sequence comes from Pseudotsuga menziesii, assembly GCA_001517045.1. Taxonomy (NCBI): domain Eukaryota; kingdom Viridiplantae; phylum Streptophyta; class Pinopsida; order Pinales; family Pinaceae; genus Pseudotsuga; species Pseudotsuga menziesii. The sequence continues at coordinate 56,789 of LPNX010060475.1, read as the reverse complement.
AATGTGTTTGATAACAATGTGGCTGTGTTAGATGGAAAACTACCTTATGAAAGCTAACAGACATTAGTTTTACTGACTGTGCAATGTTTTAAGAATGAAAGTTATCTCTAGTTAGATTTCCATCATGGTGCATTGTGATTGATGATAATGTGGTTGTGGTAGATGGAAAATTACACTATGAAAGCTTAGACACATTAGATTTCACTCATCGTGCAATGATTTAAGGATGAAATTTAACTTCAGCTATATTTTCAATATGGTGCAATGTGATTGATGACAATGTGGTTGTGTTACATGGAAAACTACTTTATGAAAACTAACACACATTTGTTTTCACTCATTGTGCCATGTTGTTAAAAGGAACGCTAACTCCAACTAGATTTCCATCATGGTGTAATGTATTTGATGACAATGTGGCTGTGTTTGATGAAAAACTACATTATGAAAGCTAACATACATTAACTTTACTCATCGTCCAATGTTTTAAGAACGAAAGCTAACTCCAACTAGATTTTCATCATGGTGCATTGTGATTGATGACAATGTGGTTGTGCTAGATGGACAACCACACTATGAAAGCTTACACACATTAGATTTTACTCATAGTGCAATGAATTAAGTATAAAAACTAACTCCAACTAGATTTCCAACACGGTGCAATGTGATTGATGACAATGTGGTTATGTTCCATGGAAAACTACCTTATGAAATGTTACACACATTTACTTTCACTCATCGTGCCATGTTGTTGAAAAGAAAGCTAACTCCAGCTAGATTTCCATCATGGTTTAATGAGGTAACACATATAAGATTTCCCTTATAGTTCCATGTTGTTAGAAGGAAATCCAACTCCAGTAATATTTTCATCATGGTGTAATGTATTTGATAACAATATGACCGTTTTAAATGGAAAACTACCTTATGAAAGTTAACATACATTAGTTTTACTCACCGTGCAATGTTTTAAGAATGAAAGCTAACTCTAGCTAGATTTCCATCATGGTGCATTGTGATTGATGACAATGTGGTTGTGCTAGATGGAAAACTACATTATGAAAGCTAACACACATTATATTTCACTCACTGTGCAATTATTTAAGGATGAAAGCTAACTCCAATTATATTTCCATCACAGATCAATGTGATCGATGAAAATGTGGTTGTGTTAGATAGAAAACTAATTCAAGCTAGATTTTTATCATGGTGTAATGAGCTAACACACATGAGCTTTCACTCATCGTGCCATGTCGTTAAGAAGAAAACTAACTCCAACTAGATTTCCATCATGGTGTAATGTATTTGATGACAATTTGGTTGTGTTAGATAGAAAACTATCTTATGAAATCTAACTCCAACTACATTTCCATCATGGTGCATTGTGATTGATGACAATGTGGTTGTGTTAGATGGAAACTACATTATGAAAGCTAGCACATTAGATTTCACTCATCGTGCAATGATTTAAGGAATAAAGCTAACTTCAACTAGATTTTTGTCATGGTGTTATGTATTTGATCGTGTTATGTATTTGATGACAATGTGACTCTTTTAAATAGAAAACTACCTTATGAATTTTAACACACATTAACTTTCACTCACCGTGCAATGTTTTAAAAACAAAATCTAACTCGAGCTAGATTTCCATCTTGGTGTAATGAGCTAACAGACATTTTCTTTCACTCATCGTACAATGCTTTAAGAACAACAACTAACACGTTGTTAAAAGTTAAGCTAATTATAGCTAGATTTCCATCATCTTGTTATGTATTTGATAACAATGTGTTTGTTTTAGATAGAAAAATACCTTATGAAAACTAACACACGTTAACTTTCACTCAACGTGCAATGTTTTAAGAACAAAAGCTAACTCCAGCTAACTTTCCATCATGATGCAATGAACTAACACACATTAGCTTTCACTCATCATGACATGTTGTTAGAAGGAAAGCTAATTCCAGCTAAATTTCCATCATGGTATAATGTAGGACAATGTGGCTGTGTTAGATGGAAAACTAACTTATGACAGCTAACAAATCAGCTTTTACTCACCGTGCAATGTATTAAGAATGAAAGGTAAATCCAAATAGATTTCCATCATGGTGAATTGTGATTGATGACAATGTGGTTGTGCTAGATGAAAAACTACATTATGAAATCTAACACACATTAGATTTCACTCATGGTGCAACGATTTAAGGACGAAAGCTAACTCCAAGTAGATCTCCATTGCGGTGCAATATGATTGATGAAAATGTGGTTGTGGTAGATGAAAAACTACCTTATGAAAGCTGACACACATTAACTTTATCTCATCATGCCATGTTGTTAAAAGTAAAACTAACTCCAGCTAGATTTCCATCATGGTGTGATATATTTGATAACAATGTGGTTATTTTATATAGAAATCTACCTTATGAAAACTAACACACATCACCTTTCACTCACAGTGCAATGTCTTAATAACGAAAGCCAACTCAAGCTAGATTTCCATCATGGTGCAATGTGATTGATGACAATGTGGTTGTGTCAGGTGAAAAACTACCTCATGAAAAAGTAACACACTTTAACTTTCACTAACTGTGCAATGTTTTAAGAACGAAAACTAACTCCATCTAGATTTCCATCGTGGTGCAATGTGATTGATGACAATGTAGTTGTGTTAGATGGAAACTTTCCTTATGAAAGCTATCGCAGGTTAGGTTTCACTCACCATGCCATGTTGTTAGAAGGAAGCTAACTCCACTATATTTTCATTATGGTGTAATGTATTTGATGACAATGTGGGTGTGTTATATGACAAACTACCTTATGAAAACTAACATAGATTAGCTTTTAGTCACCATGCAATGTTTTATGAATGGAAACTAACACCAACTAGATTTTCATCATGGTGTAATGTGATTGATGACAATGTGGTTCTATTAGATGGAAAACTACAGTATGAAAACTAACACACATTAACTTTCATTTATCGTGCAACGTTTTAAGAACAGAAGCTAACTCTAGCTAGATTTCCATTACATTCATACACATACATCAATAATATAAATGCTATGTCGAAAGTCAAATAGGAGTTTGGTGTTTTATCTAAGTTGATATCTGTCATTCTCTAATGCTTCTTGGAACTCTTATTGTTATCTCTTCATATATATTTTATGTAGTTTATATGTAAATTCCCTTTTGCTAGTGCGCACAAGATGTAGGGGAACAATGTTTCATGGCATACAAAAGGGCTACCCTATTGTTTTGAATTATTGCAACTATATTACCTTTTTGAACATACACTTCATATGGTTTAACTTTAATTACAAACTACAATTCAAATGTCTTACAGAAATTGGGAGGAGTTACAATGGAAAATATAATTTTGATAAGAGGGACTATGTTAACCTCCTAATTAATGGTCAAGTTATTGGACTAGGAAGGGTTGAATCTACAGATAATACACTCATTATGGTGGAGAAAGGCTTAATGTAGGATATGTTATGGTTTTGATAATTGATGTTATCGAACCACATTTGATTGTGGAATATATTGATGAAGGGGACTTACATCCATGGAAGATCATAGATTTGAGGCATAACAAAGGTAAATCAAAATCTTGAAGCACATGTTAAGTGTTTGTGATAGTACATTGCTTATTATTTTTGAGCAAATACTATGTTTGTCTAATTTGTTGTATATTTGGAAATGTCTCTTCTGCATTTGCTATTGGAGACAAGGTATATCTTTTGCAATGTGGAGTGACGGTGGGTGAAGGCTCCATATTCAATACAAAGATTGGTCATAAGGTGCATGGAAGTATGGTAAATAATGGTTAACATTGAGAAGGTGTTAAAACATGATGCTCTTTTGCCACATCCAACAGGATTTTAAAATACACTAGGGGTCCATTGGGATCTTATGAGATTTTGCCAGAATCAAATTTGGAACCTCATTGTCATGATCATCAAGTAAATGCTCCCCAAGATAGGCTTACATTCACATGCAAAAAGTTTTCTCTTACACATGAGTGCACGGGAACAAGCATGGGCATTGTCAAAGGGATCATAGTTAGTGTCTGTGAGGATGACATGGTTGAGGGTGAAAGGTTAGGTGAAAATAAATTCAATGTTTTTGTGGAAGACATAGAAACAAATTGTGAAAGATGTAGGAATGGAGATAAGTCTATACATTGTTTGGTTATATGGTCAATAAATGAGTTGGTGGACAATGAAGGTGAGATTACAAGGGTGAATGAAAATTTCAAGGAGGTGCCCAATGAAATGGTGGTATGTGATCTTATAGAGGACACAAGTCTCTTAAACACATGGGATGGTGATATTTATAATGAAAAAGATCCAGCCTCAATTGCTATGCACATAATGAGGCCATATAAAAGGATTAAACGAGTTGTGGCCACAAAAAAAGTTGGAAACTTTCAGATACAGAGAGATGAAGAGAAAGAAACCGATTTTTGGCAGCAGATGAATGTTGCAAACAAGATTGTCTTCAACATTTGGATAGGAAAGCCATTGCAGCTGCTAGAAGGGGTATGAAACTCTTAAAAAAATGAAATTAGGGAATTTTCCTTGAATTCACTCCTTTCCAACACAATCATGTCAAAGAGCCATGGCCATGGCCTATCCCCTACTATTAGGAAAGTAAAGGACATGAGGTTTAATGGAGATATTATTTGTAAGAAAGCATGGTACAAGATACATAATATTCCTCAAAGCACCTTCTATACTTACCAACATAAATTTCAATAAGGACCTGCTAAAGGAATTCATGGTAACACCAACAAATGCAAACGACATGCACATACTGTGGCAACCATAGAAATACTGCACAAAATTGTCATGGATAATTCAGATTTTTCACTGAACCAAACACAACAAGTTGAATAAGATGGGATGTCAGCTCCTTTAATACAGCTGCCATCAACGTACACCCAAAGTTCTTTGTTAAAAGAGATCAATGAGGCTCTTCAAGAGCTCAATTTTCCATCAATATCACAACAAACAATGAGTAAGATTTGGAATACTCATTTTCCATATATGGCATTCTCAAAGAACACTAACTTCAGTAAATGTAGTGAATGTATCGTGTTGAAAGCATAGATGAAGACAATGACTACAAAAGAGATGGAAGAAAAGGCATGAGCTAGACTGAAGAAACATAATAAGATTGTTATGTGTGGAAGATATTGCTACTATGCCCATAGAATTATGTCAGAGCAGTATCCAAAGGAATACTTGAGCATTATCCATGATAAAATGGACAAAACAAAGACTTCAATCCCAAGATTACATGTCAAATCAAAATCTGTTGCAGGAACAAACTTGGGTTTGTTGTTTTTAGATTTGCTAAAACATGGGCATAACACATAAGGTTTTAGTCATTTATCCCTACCATTTGTACACATGGGATCACAATTTACTAGTACATCTCTTGCAAAGTAATTGGGGACCTTGAAGACCCACACCTTGATATGTATGGTGATTTGCTTGATGAGAGTGGAAGTTCAAGAAACCCACTTTCAAATGCATTACTTCAAAACTCTATTTACTCAAAATGTAGAGTGTACAAGGATGCTTTCCTATCTTTAAATGGAATCTCAAAAAAACAAAATCTTGATTTTAAACCTCTTCCTCCACATTTATTGTTACAGTTGGACAATGTAGCATAATAAGAATCATTATGTTTTCATGTTTCTATCACTATTAACTACACTTGGTGTCTTCATCAATATTGAGGTTGGGTTCTTGCTTGTGGGGCACACCCATGAAGACATAGATGGAACCTACGGAAGAATGTCTTCCAACTTGAAAAGCACAGATATATATTTTTTATCTGAGATGATGTATACATATTGCACAATAGAAGAAAAGCAGGCGTTTCCACCTAAACTTATTGGCAAAGTGTATGACTTCAAAAGTTTTCTTAATGGGTACATCAAGGAGGGGGAAAATGCACTAGTTGGACATCTTAATGTCCAGTACTTCCAATTTTTTGTACTGAATGATGTTCCAGTTATGTGGTATAAAGAATCCATCAGAGACATTAAGTGGTCAGAACCACAGTGAGTTTTTGAATATAGATGATGAAGGTCGACCTATATTGCCCACATGGAAGCCATCTTTCTTACGTCCCAAAGACAATGATGTTTATTTAAAATAACTAAAGGAAGGAATAACATCATACATAAAAATGTGGAAAGAGACTATTGGCAATGAGAATTCACAAATTGTTACAAAGGAATGGAATAAAAAAATAGATTATTGGAAAAGAGTTCTTGATGCATTAGATGGAATCTATAATGAATATACACCCTTGGATGAAAGTGATTCTTCTTCGGATGATTTTTGGCCCAAGATGAGGAAAAATGTTAACGTTGATGGTAATGCACTCCATGCAATATCAAGTATTATGGATGTGGATTTCGATAATGTGACAAATGAACCGGTATATGTTGGACCCAAGTGCAACAAGCCAAAGCTAACATTCGATCCTAGAACTGATGTAGAGAAACGGAAGTTGTTTCTTGTTAGATCAGGTAATGAGGATGAAGGAGAAATGATTTGGATGGAAAAATCCACCTCAGATATCTTCCAGGATGATGAAAGTGAGACCCTTCATGTAAATATTGATTGGTGGCAGCCTAGTTTAGGGAAATACAAGGGAAATATTTTAGAACAATATTGGGTACCAAATCTTGATGACACAGAACTTTGATCTATTCCAATTAATACCATAGTTTGGGCATGGATGCCAAATAAAGAAGATTGCAGGAAGACCAAGATAAATAAATGTGGTGTACAAGTTGTACCTGATCTGCTTGAGTGGATATAAGGAGATTAGGTGGACATGATTCATGAATGTAATTTTTCTTTTTAAATGAATTTTAGTATACATGAAGAAACATTTTTCAATGTTTGTAGTATAATAAATACTCTTCAAGCTACTTTTTGAGGAATTTTATATTATTTATTTCATATATGAAAATTTCACTTCAATTTCAATGTTAATTCATGTGATGATACTTTATGCGAACTAGCTAACACCATTCAAATTTTAACTTTTCAATTTGTATTTTAGATCAACACAACATGTCACTATATCAAATGTGCATAATTATATTCATTAATGCATGTACAAAACCTTACCTTATTTATTATTAGCTTTTGCTCACTCTCTTCAATACTACTTTGAGCTTTTCATTTTGTTCCCCTGATGATTGGTGGAGTGTCCACTCGAAACGTAGGGATGTTTCAATACACAATTTAATTCCATAAAATCTCTTTGCCAATATGATTAACTGTGGAAATCTTCATCCTCAAGCTGTACTTGATCTTCTTGAGAAAATATAAGGAGATTAGGTGGAGATGATTAATGAATGTAATTTTGCTTTTTGAATGACTAATTAATATACATGAAGAAAAATATGTCAATGTTTGTAGTATATCAAATTTTCTCTTTAAGCTACCTTTTGAGGAATTTTATATTATTTGCTACATATATGAAAATTTTGGTTCAACTTCATGTTAATTCATGTGATGATACTTTATGCGAATGAACCTAAAAACATCTTATAGACTTGTTTTTGTGAGTAAATGTAAGGAATTTGCAATAAGGTTTGAAGTGAGTTTTCCCTATTATTCATTATTATAGTTGATATAAATTTAATTGTACTACTATGTTGCATTCGCATTCATAACCATATTTTCTCGTGTAGACTTTAAAGTGGTGCCAACTTTGTACTAGTATATTAACTTATACTCAATAAATACAGTACTAACATTTTAAGTGTGCAGGTTTTATCAGTTTGTCATCATTGTGAATGATTTTTTGGATTAAACTGTGTGAACATTTTTCAGACCAATGTTTTGAGTGGACACTCCACCCATGCTTGTTACGGGAACCATGAAAAACACATTGTGA
>LPNX010060475.1:31956-43065 GCA_001517045.1 Pseudotsuga menziesii | reverse complement strand
ATATATTGTGTCTCAGCATTGTGCTTTCGTGTGTTCATCTTTTATATCTTGCCATCTTTGATTATCTATAATTAAATTCCAAACTCCTAAGTAACTCAGTCATTTTCAACATCACAACACTAAGTAATCATCCTTAGTAACTTAATAGGGTCTACCCCCCTTGGCTTCATTAGGAGTTGAGCCTAAACGGAGGGGTCAAGAACAAGGAGACAGCCTTGACTCGAGAGTTGCCCCCAAGGACACACCAAGTGGATTGAATATTTCTGCCACGTGACCCAGGTGTGTGAAAGGAAGCAACACCTATGAGTAGCCATTGGTTACCAATCTGTCCTTATATTTCAAAGGTGAACAATCAATAGCAAACTTAGTTTTGAAAACCCACTTACATTGAACTAGCTTCCTCCCTGGGGGAAGATCAACCAGTTCCCAAGTGTTGTTCTTTTGGAGTGAGTTGAATTCTTCTTTCATGGATGTTTTCCATATTGGATCATGTGCTACATCTTCATATGTCTCTGGGTCTGATTCAACCATCAGATACCAATTCTCTGCAAACAAAGGGTCTTTCATACACAGGGCACTCGGAAATTGAGATCTAGTCCTCCTAGGATCACTAGGATTTCCAGATAGTTCCCCAGCTACATGAATGGTCTTTGCTACTCATTTTGGTCTTGTAGGACAGTCATGATCTGCAATTAAATCATCATTATCATACATATCATAATCAGCAAACTCATTTGTCTCTTCACTCACATTCAATGGTTCTGGTGGTGAAGAAGACTCTCCAACTTCAACTACCGCTAAAGGATCTTCTTGGAACTGAAAACTCCTTTCAATGAAGGATTTGTTTTTGTTCAAATTGATCAGCTTGTACCCTTTTGAATATTCAGAGTACCCAACAAATAGACACTCTTGGCTTTGGGGCTGCAAAGCCTTTCTCTTTTCAATTGGAATTCTAGCCCAAGCCTTTGAGCCAAAAATCTCTAAATGGGTCACATCTAGCTTGTGCCCACTCTAAGCTTCGAAAGGAATCATACCATCAAGATGTTTATGAGGAACCCTATTCTGGATATAGGATGCATAGTTTATAGCCTCGGCCCAAAACTTTGGTGGAAAATTCTTAGCCTCCATCATACAGGTTACCATCTCCTTCAGTGATCTATTCTTTCTCTCAGCAACACCATTTTGTTGTGGTGTGTAATGGATTGAGTGCTGCATCTGAATACCTACATCTTCACAATATTGAATGAACTCAGATTTGACATACTCACCACCATTGTCATATCTGAGGATCTCGAGTCTCCTCCCAGACTAGTTTTCAACCAAATCCTTAAAGACTTTGAAGAGGCCAAAAACTTCAAACTTATGCTTCAGGAAGTAAACCCAACAATACCTGGAAAATTCATCGATGAAGGTCAATGCATATTTTGCTTGACTCATTGACATATGAGGAAATGGACCACCAACATCACTATGGATCAACTCAAGAGGTGCAGAGGCTCTCTCATGACTAGCTCTCTCAAATTTATGCTCTAGGTGTTTTCCTAGGATACATCCTTGACAGAATCCCTTGGAAAATTTAATCTTTGGTAACCCTATGACCATTTATTTTTCACTTATATCAGAAAGATACTTATAGTTAAGATGGAGAAATATTTCATGCCAAATATTGCTTGCCTCATTAGCATGAATCAGAAGAGTAGAGGGGTTTGAGTAGGGAAAAAAATGTTAAAACATGTATACCTTCGAAGTGTGACCTACAACTCCTTTTGCAATGACTTTACCATTTGAGATCTCTGTGATATCAAAACCATCAGGGGAGAATATGACCTTCTTTGGAGACCTTGTGCAATTCATTTGATACACTGGAAAGATGTTAGAGGCAAGACCTGGAACATCCAATACATTACTAAACTTACCATGGTCAAGATCAATCCTTCCTTTCCCCAAACTGTCAGTGAGAGAGTCATCTCCTAGCACTATTGGTGGACCTTTTGACATGTCAAGAGAGGATAATTCCTCCTTAGTTGAAACCATATGTCTTGAAGCTCCAAAGTCTATGATGAATCTAGGTGAGCTTGATGTGCTAGCAACCAATGCATGTACTCTCTCTCTGTCCTCTGACTTTGATCCTCCTTCCGTCTTCTTTGAGTAATTAGGAAGGGATATGTTATTCTTCTCTAGGAGTTGGGTCAACATGTCAATTTGCTTCTTCATGCAAGAGCTTTCAAGATGATAGCCCTTACTGCAGTATGCTCACTTGCTCATTTCTCCTTTGTTCTTCTTCTTCTGGAAGTTCTTCTTGGAGCCTTGGGGATCCTCTTGATACGTGTTCTTGTCTCTCTTTTGCTCAGGTGGCTTCTTAGATTTCTTCTTGCCTTTTGAATCCACCCTCGAATCTCCAGTAACTAAGGCTTGGTCTTTGGAAGGTTTGATGGTGCCCATCATCACCAGTTTATCTTGATCTTGTGTCAGGGATTCCATGAACTCTGCAAGCTTAGGCATCTTCCATGCTCGAGCTTTCAACTTGGTGTCATGGAAGGATGAAACAAACACTGAATAGTCAGGGCCAAGCTTTGAGATTATGGCCCAAATGATTTGCTCTTCCTTCTTTTCAATTCCACATTGTTTTAGCTGCAAAACAAGGGCTTTAAACTTGGAAAAGTAGAGTTGCAGGGATTCGAAGCTGCTAGGACTCAAAGAGATCAATTCATTCTTGATTTGATGTCCTCTCATCTCATCTTTCTTACCAAAAACCTCTACAAGATTCTCCCACACTTCATTAGGTTATGTCAATCCATCAAGATGGAAAAGGAGGTCTCTGGATATGCTCAAACACAGAAGGCCATAGGCCTCATCCCTCTTGTTGTGCCATTTTATTTTCTCTGTAGCTACACTGGGATTTTCCTCAGTTACCATAGTCACCCTGAAGATACCCTTCGTTCTCAATAGTATCTCCATCTCTTCTTTCCATTCAAATAAATTAAATGAATTCAAGATGATCTTCTGGGATTGATCCATAGCTCTAAACTGTGCCCTTCAACTAGCAGAATCTGCTCCCAGTCAAGATGTCAAACCTGCAGTAGCAATATTGAAGGAGATAAATCAATCTACAAAGGCTCTGATACCATGTAGAAATTGAACCCAAGTGATAGAACAATTGCACTCACAAAATTGCTAATCAAACATGCAAATTTACACACAAAGGAGACTGAAATTGGAGCATAACACTAATCTGTATTGAATAAGTGTAAAAGAGACAACCTTATGAAGTGATAGGCTATTGCAATATATAATTACATGAGATATTCGAATGCATAAGGATGCCATTCGAAATAATCAAAAAGTAGGCTTACTAAATCTAGTCAAATCCCCCATAGGTGCATAAAGTAGTTTCCAAATATACCTAGAGGCTCACGAATTGGAAAAGTCAAGTAGGAAAGCTAATAAGTGATGGAAAGACAACTCATACATGATTTTATTAGGAGAAAATAATGGAGGATGATGAGGGAAAAAAAATTCAACTACACCTAGTCTTACTTTTCCTTTTGCCATAAATCTCAATAAAGCAGGAAACTTAGTAGAAAAAGCAGATATGCACTAGGGAGGATCTGGAATAAAGAAGATATGCTAAATATGGATTCCAGGAGGTTTCCCAAGCCCTCCATGACTCAGTTTTAGCAATTTTGACTTCTAAGACATGTGGAAGACAACTTGCATAGAGTGGGATATTGGAAACTAGGAAAATAAGACAAAAATGTATTAATTAATGTCTAAGGTAGCTAACTATGGGTTGATTATTCTAAAAATTCTCTATCCCAAAGTTGCGGTTTTTATGGTGATCCATTGTTCACTATCCTGATTCATGGAATAGGTTGCTCTGCAAGTATTTTCCTTCGTCAAGACTCTGGTTTATGGGTTACAATGTTATTCTGAACTATAGAGTGGTATGAAACCCTATTTCTCTATGTTACAAAGTGGATCCTATGTATCTATGTCTCCTTGTGGTTATTGTTATGTGAACCCTGGTTTGGGTCTAAACTGTATGCAAGACTTAGGAGTGGAAGAGATGTCAAATGGGCTTGATAAACCTAGTGCAGAGAGGAACCTCACAAAAAGATAAGACTGGCTGGTGAATCTTTTATGCACACCCTGAAAAGAAATGGAAGGGAAGGCATAACCCAAGGGACTATGTAGCATAGAAGGGGATGCTTCCTTGTGTTGGCTGTGTAGGTATTGTGGATGCTAGGATAGATAGCTCTTATGGAGGTGTCCCTATCTCTTGAATGAGCCACTAGCTTAGTCATTCTTCCTTTCCACTACCTTAGTAGCTTGAGAAACCGAACACTAGTTGGATTGGCTGTGTCTTGATGTGCATTTGTCCATGTGTGATCCTTGGTTGGACAGCCTGATAAACCCAACTATGAATGTTGGCTTGGTTGAGTAGCCTAATAAACCCAGTAGTGAGATGGCTTGGTTGTGTAGCCCGATAAACCCATTTGTTTCCTTAGCTTGGATGTGTATCTTGATAAAGATAGCAGTGTATTGGCTTGATTTCTTGTAGCTTGATAACCCAATTGTGTGTTGGGTTGGCTAGACATTTTGATAAACCCAACTAAAGTTTGGCTTGACTATGTGTGATATGATCGTTTTGTCTGTAACTTAGTTGTTCCCTAGTTCTTTGTGGAAGTCATGCCCAACTAGGGGGTGGTAGTTGTGTTGAGAGATTAATGAACATAATTGGCCTATGGTTGGGTGGAATGTTGCAATGACATAGCTAATTGTGGGACAACTTCATCTTCAAGATAAGTATTCTCTATTATTCTTATTTATGGAATGTATTTGCTTATGAATGAAATGAATATGGTGAATGCTTGCTAATGATTTCAAGATAGTTTACTGTTGTTAAATGTTCCTACATTTGCATTTGTATATGCCTTGTATGTTTCAGTGTATTCTGCTTATGATCATGGAGGATAGAAGCCTAGTTACATAGTAAAAAGGCATTTGACATAAGTGTTTCCACACCTCGAGATCTTATTGTGGAAGGTAGAAGGTAGGAGGTGGATGTAGAAATTCAGGCCTACAGTAGATTAATTTCACTCACAGCAATTAACAATTGATCATGCAAATTATCACCAATGGAGACTGAATATGGAGCTGTAACACAAAATTATATTAACTGAGTGTACAATAGCCAACCCTGTAATAACATAGGCTGCTGAATATATAGAATACATGAGCAAATCAAATGCATAAGGAAGCATCCAAATCTAGCATAAAGCAGGCTTACCCAAAATAGGCAAATCCCCCATAGGTGTAAAAAGCTGATCCCAAATCTATCAAGGACCCCACGAATTAGCAAGGGCGCATGGGCAAGCTAAAGAGTGGTCAAATGGCAGCTCATACATGCTTTTGCATGGAGGAAAGAGTGGAGGAGGAAGAGGCAACAAAGCAGATTCACCTCACCTAGTCTTGCTTTCCTATATGCCTTAAAACACTGAAAAAGCAGGCAATAAAGCAGAAAAAGCAGAAGGGCACCTAGGAGGCCAGGAATAAAGTAGATTTGATTCCCAAGGCTTTCCCAAGCACTCCATGAGTCAATAAGGGCAATTTTGACCTCTATGGATAGGTAATTAGCAACTTGCACATGGTGGGACTCATGGACTAGGCAAATAAGACAAAATAAATGAAATAATTTCTAAGTGGGTAAATACTATGGGTTGATTATTCTAACAGTGGAGGAGAGAAGTTGGAACAAGGTAGAATGTTGGTTTCCACACATAGGAATCTGCCTACAGAAGGAAGAATTTAGAAGCGTAAATAGATCCGAAGATTCTAAGGAAAAAGTGTGTTTTCCACACCCCAGAATCCGCCTGTGCAAGGAGGATGGCAAGAGGCAGAAAATGGGAAAAAGGTTAAGGAAAAAAAAATGTTTTTCAATTTTCTGAGATCCGCCCACGGAATGCGAAAGGATGAAGACAGAAAGTAGAAAGTGAACAAGTCAAGGTATTGATTTGTTGGTTTTTTGATTCCGAGTTTTGTAGCAGAATGCAGAAGGTGGATTGTGGCTGAATTATCCTCTCAAATGTTTAGTTTCTGATTCTCGGATTCCACAGTGGAAGGTGGAAGGGCAAAAGGGGGAAGGCAGAAAGGATAGTGCGAAAAGGTCAGGTTCCGTGCCAAAATTACCTTTACGGTTATAGATTGGATATGTTGATGGAGAAACAAATATTACAATGATGTTGATGCTTAAGAATGAATGTTAAAGGATGAACATGATCCATGACTTTGTTGAAAGAGATAGTAATAGAAATTTTAAATTATTCTACATATCAGTCAAGTGTATGGGCACGGGGTTCATGGACATTGTGGTATATCAGAGTAGCAAGCACGCTACATTATGGTATCATATCGATAATAGCAGTCACGTTTCTCCTCTTAGGTGGTAGGGGATGTGACAAAAGGCATGTCACATTAGTAATGCTTGATGATATTTTCTATGTAAGGAATTAGTATTCCAGCTAAGAAATTCTAAATTGTAATGCATAAATGAATAATTGGCATGAAACCATTTGGTGTAGTTAGCATTACTAGTGTTTTGGCTTGTTATTAATCTATTGGGAACATGGCAAGTTCAAACAGTTGATCATTATTCTCTATTGCACCTTGTTCTCTCTTATTTCACAATATACTATTGTGTTGTAAACCATTCTTTGCAAATCTATCTATTATACTCGAGATAATTTTTGGGTTTTTCATTGTCATAATTTTGAGGGTTTTCCAAGGGTATAAATTGTGTTGTGGATGAATTATTAGTGTTGTTGTTCAGAAATCCATTGATAAAAACAATTAAAGTTCAAATATTGCCATAATTGCTCAAAATTTGACATGGTATTAGATCTCAGGGTGTGAAGCAATTGAGTTTTTGCAAGAAACTATAAGTCTACATGATCCTGAGCTATTGAGAAAATTTCAAGAGCCATATCATTGAACTCCATTCAACCGAAAGAACATATCGAGGGAGCTTCTGATTTCAACACTTTAAAGGTGTGGGTATTGAACATATTGGAGGAACATGTCTTGGATATCCTATGCCTAGTGATTAAAGATATTTCATCCAATGTCGGGTGAATCCGAAGCAAGTAAGTGTGCATCAAGGAATAAAATATTAACCTCACGACAAGAATGCAGAAAGGGAGGAATCCATTCACTCTAGAGAAGTATTTTAATTCAAAGAAGAAGGAGTTTTAACAAATACTTTGATAAGTCAAAGTTTTTATGTTTCTATTGTCATAAGAGGGGCCATAATTCAAGGGAGTTCCTTGCAAACAAAAAGAATCAATGAAAGTTTCATGCACCTATCGAAGTAGAAGAAGATGAACCTTTTCAAAATAAGTCATCTAAGGAAAATGATGATGACTGTCAGAAAGAGTAGTTCCTTTAGTGCAAAAGATAATTCAATCCAGTTTGCATGGGATCCTAAGTCCCCACATATATATTCACTACCTATTCCATGAGATTAAAATTGAAAAGTTAAGGTTGTAGTGAATAAAGAACATTGAGATCTAGGGACTCCAGTAATCTCTGCAAGGATGCAAAGACCAAGAGGGAGGCCACATAAAACAATAAAAGATAAGTATTTTTTTATGCTTTTATATATCGGATCTGAATTGTTTTGAATATGTTTCATTACAGTTATAAAGAGATCTAAAATCCTAGTGCGAGGAAGTATGTTATGGAATAACATGTTGAGCATATAGTTTATCTTTTTTTGGATTATAGTTAATCTCATGAAATACATGTTGTGATTAAGTAGAGAAGAATATAGGGATGCATAACATTACATGAGATATGAATGAGGTTATACTAAAACATTAATTAATATGTGTACATAACTGTGTGAAGCATTGATAATATATTGAAATATTCATGTAAATGAATCTCATGGTTACGCTATGTTTCCATCCATTAAAATAAATTTGGCCTGTAGGGAAAAACCATATTCCCTGACCTTCAAATCGGAAATGATAAGTAAAGTGACATTCGGATGGAATATTTTGAAAGAGAGCAGGATTACTTTAAGCGGGAATCTCCTAGGAGCATATTGGAAGGTTCCTATGTTTTTATGGGAGGAAGCCTTAAAACTATTTTGGAAGGAGAAAGTCTCCTAAAGATATCCTAGTTATATTCATGTATGAGCAAGGACCTAAATTATGATTCTCACATCTTTATGGTGAGATGGAGAACCTAGATTCACTATCTATTGAAGAACCAGTAAAACTGGTTGATGAGCCTCCAATTAAAGAAAAGATCTACATAGTGCTCATTTTAGGAATAAGGTATAATACAATGTTCAAGAATATTGGATTATTATTGAGATTAAAAGTATGGTTGAAACCAAATAATATTTTCCTTAGCTAAGGAAAATACATAGTAGATATCCTGAAGAGATTCAGGAAAATGAACTCTAAGTTTATGGGCACACATATCATGACAAATATGAAAATTTGGAGTTAGTTAAAGTAGATCCTAGATGTATTTACTTAGTAATAGGAATGGATATATGTTTTGTAGTTAGTACATAGAAATTTATAGAAAAACATGTGCTATGGTACTTACAAGGTATAAATGGATATGGACTCATATATGCCTTGAATAGAGAAATAAAAATACTAGGATATATGGATTCTCATTAGTGTAGTGAATGAGAAAAATCCCATCAAATATGTTTCTCCAGATAAAGCATAGTATGGAGAAGAAAGGATTCAAAAGATTCCTAGTCAGTTATATCTTATGCATGGTGTAGAAAGAAACAATACAAATCCAGTACATATCCACAAATGAGCAAGAATTTCCAACATACTTACTAATATTATCTAAGTATAGAAAATATCCTCTAGTTGAAGAGGGAGTATTGATGTGTCTCCATATGAAATAGTAGATAATCCATTTATTCATGTAATGATACATGAATCTGATACCGTTGAATTCATACTGTAATATATGGCTTCAATTAGCTATGTAGTAGGATATGTCTTAGTTAATCCATGCAATAGATAAGCCACTAAGTTTAACATAGCTATGATAAATCAGTGTAGATGACTTAGATATACAAGGGTTCTAGTATCTCTTTTGGAGTGAATCCACTTGAGCAGAGACATAGTCAAGTTCTCAAAGACTATCAAATGCTCGAGAACAGTTATAGTCAAGAATATCAAGGAGCAGTCAAACCTCTTGGAGAGATAAAATATCCATATAGTTGGCTTGTAGGGTACTGTGATATAGAAAAAAGAAATCATTCTAAAAGGGATAAAATTATGGAGAACATCATAGGAAATGGCAAGCTCACAGATAACTTCTCCATAACATAGAAGTTCTAAAAATTCTAAGAAGTCAATGTTGAAGAATGACATAGGTAATAATTTCTTCCTCTAAGAAAATTACTTGATGTGTTAGTTTGGCATGATGTATTGCAAATCCATGGGAAACTTCATGTTAGTTTAGGTCCCTTAATGTATTTTTTACATAATACACATTTTATATATGCTACGAGTTAGATAATGACATTAATAATGAGCTTAGGTACGTTCGAGGTACTAATTGTTAAGGAATTTATTTTGCCTCCAGTGGTGAGGTAAAGTTACTTAGGTTATGGAAACTCCATTTAGGATGGAATTATTTTGGTTAGTACTACAGAAGCAGTGTATTGTGGCTAGTACTACAGAAGCAAATTATATTGCAGTTAGTACTACAGAAGCAAAGAGTATTGCATTTAGTACTACATAAGCAAAACGTATTTCATATAGTACTAAAATTATATTACAAATAGTACTACCCGTAGAGGAGCAATGTAGCTTGGGAAGATACTTGCTAGGTTAAAATATTGATTCCATAGCTTTTTGAAAACCATTTTTTTCACTAAACACATTGAGTTAAATTTTTTTGTTACATCTCCTCTTCTACCCCTATTTTTAAGTCATAGAAATACTAATAAAATGCACAATCTAAAATATATTTGCATAAATTCAAAGGATTGTCATAAACACACTATAAGTAATGTTATGTGAATTTTCTAAGTTGTAATTTTATTTGGTAGACTTAGGAGACTAAAGGGTTTGAATCGAATGAAGGAATTGGGGTATGAATCCACTACGGGGAAGGTTGAATGGTTGAGAATCCATGTGAGTTGATCACATTAAGTGTCACATACACTTAAGAAAAATAGATTGTTTATTTGGTCGTCTAAGACTAAGCATCATCCTATGTTAATGTAGTTCTTAATTGGACTAAGTTAATACTTACTAGCAAAGTAAATAGTAAGTATAAGTACCGATGAAGTTATTATCCACCTCAAGATAATAATAAAAATCCCTACCACCCATTTATTGGAATTAAGATAACCATTAATAGAGGATCTTAAATGAAACTAAGTTATCCTTATCGATAATATAATTATTCTATTTCCAACCAAGGATGCGAAGAAATGTTCTTAGAACCTTTTAAAGGAAAATGAGATAATGTTATAAAAATATTATCTTTGTAATTAAATATCTAATTATGAATTCCACACACACACACACACACACATAGAACTATATTTATTAAAAGTTAAGCATACGCTCTTATTTTTGAATACATATTAGGAATACATAAAGAGCACCACATTAAAATACATTATATATATTATCAATAGGATATGCTATATAAAAATAAAATGAAATGAAAATATTTTCTTGCATGTACCTTACAAAGTTCGATTGAATGGTAATAAAAGAATTATATCATGTTATTAAATAAGATACATATGGTAGCAATGTCCCCAACGTTGTCACTTGCTTTGTGGCTGCTATCAAGATAATGTTTTTGCAATATAAACACTTGTTAAAGGAGTCTTTTTTTTGCACTTGATATGAATCTAAATAATAATAGTGTAAAAGTTAAAATTGGACCATCAAAGCTTCATAAGATAACTTAGATCTATTTGACAACTAATTTTATTAATGTGACAAACAAACAAGAGTTCTATATACATTAAGTTACATTGACAAATATATATATATAGTTAATAGTAAACTTCAATTTGAATAATAGTTTAACATCATATCTATG